>JANHAO010014471.1:0-15336 GCA_026873985.1 Saraca asoca
AGCACAATGTTGGTGGTGAAGGAGCAAATCAGAGTGATGATGACTTACTAGATATAGGTGCTAATGAGGAAAATGTTCACTGAATCTGATTCTCAATTTGCATCCTTATGCTGTTGAACTTAGAGTTAATACTCTTTATATTTATTTTGTTATTTTCTATTTATTTCTTCAAATTTGGGACAACATAATTGATGTATTGACTATTGGAGTGATTAAAATACAAGTTTTATGAAATGGATGTCATGCATTGATTATATAAGGATGTTAAAGTAATAAGTTCAGACCAAATTGATTTGGTCACACAATTCATTAGGACTTGAGCTATGAATCGATTACAGAATCGATTCATGAAGTGCTTTAAAACCATTGCCTAATCTACTCAAGGGGAATCGATTCTCATAGTGAACAAAAAATTGTTGCCTATTGTACATGAACTTGAATCAATTCACGATTCAATTCAAGAGGTGGGTTAAAATCATTGCCTATTATACACAAATAGAAGCGATTCTGTAATCGATTTGCAAAGTGAACAAAAAAACCATTGCCTAATTTTCCATCTGAATCGATTCCAGAATCGATTCATAAATTGATAAAAATCGTTGCCATTGTTTGCGTAGCTATTGTTGCTGATGTCCTAAACTCTTGTTGAAATGATTCTTGAATCGATTCGTTCGCAAAAAATCGTTGCCTTTCTATATCGTCATAAATTTTCTTATATGCAAATAAATCGTTGCCTATCTTGCTCAAAAGTGTTGTTGAATAGTGAAAAAGTTGTTGCCTATAGCTTGTTCGGCAACACTTTTTAACCATTGCAAAAAAGGAAACAAAAAACCATTGCCTATATTCGATTAATAGGCAACGGTTTTATTTTCTATTGTAAAAAATTTGAAAAAAAACCATTGCCTAAAGAATAGGTAACGCTTGATTAGAGTACACTCAAAAAACATTGCCTAAAATTATAGGCAACGGTTTATAGACTTTAGGCAACGGTTTTTGGCCGTTACCTAAAGCAAAAAATGTTGTAGTGGTACTCTTGCTAAACAAGAACAAGATTAATGAAATATTGATAGTTGGGAAAGCCACAGATGGCATCAATGACAAATCCTTATCTGTAAGACTAGCATAATATGAACACAAGTCACTGGAGTAGGGTCCCGAAAGAACACTCCAATTGTTAAGTTAATAACTTTGTGAGAGAAGGTAAAAGGAGAATGAGAGTGAAGTTCTCTATCAAGAGTGCATACATTAATTTATATAAAGGAGTGGTGCATAGACTGGTGCTTTTGGGCTTGGATCTATTCAACTAATTCCTGGTCCAATCAAATGGTCATCATCAAAAGGCCTCTACAATTTGGGCTATGTCAAAAATAAATACAAATGTATATAAATTTTGTATGCAATAAATACAACTTTTAATAGAAAAGTTGCAAAAAATATAAAAATCTTTCATAAAGCTTGTAAGAGTATATATATGTATGTATGTATCAAAAGTATAGTCCTAAAAAAATAGATTTTTTCTTTGGCCTCAGCATGAGTTCTTTTATTCTTTCCAGTAATCTGATGTTCCACTAACTAATAATAGGATTTAACCTTATAATAAATTAGTTTAGTTGATTAAGTTTTTAATGTAATGCATTTTTTAGTATTGGTTAAATAAGTAGTTTACCATCATTTTAAGGACTAAACTGAAATATGAAACAAATAGAACAATTCTAAAACTACTTTTGAATCTTGATATGCAAACATCTTGGAAAGAAACCTCACGATATTTTCAAATTTTGATCGGTTCAAATTACAAGGTAGGATATAGTGGTAAGTCAACATTTAATATTTAGTGGAGTAATTCTTATAAAATTAATCCGCACGTTTTAAACTTAATGTGTTTAGATGGAGGCTTTTAAGAAGAAATTGTAATTTTATAAGGTATTTAACTGATCAAATAGTCAAATGCTTTGTTTGCATGGTTAGTATTGGAATTTTGCAAATACGTAATCAAGTCATTTTAACGGTGTAAAGGGTATTTCTCTAGGAAGTCTGACCTTTTAAAAAATTGAGTGTTTTTATTGTTAAATTGTCTTTTTTTCCAAATATCAAAATAAATGAGTCAAATAAAAAACACAAATTAAAATGAACAACTAGCAATCCAACAATGAAAAATAAGAGATCAAACTCTCCATACAATTATCCTATTATATAATGGAGAATTTGAAATTTAATCTAAGAAGGCGGAATTTGGAATTCCAATTTTCGTTATCATTTTTCATTAGGTGAGCTACTATTAATTGGAAACATTAATTTAATAAATAAAATGAGTTGATTAAAATTCAGTCATATTTTTAGACATGCTTGAACTATGATATGATGCATTATGGGCTTTGTGTTGGAATTTTCCTATGTAAACTATCATAGTTTAATTAATGAATGTTACAAGAACTTATTATGAGTTAATTAATTATGTGATTAAATTATTGAACCTATAATGACATTTGCCATTAATGGACTTTAGTAGTATCAACCTTATTATAGGGTCAATGATAATAGATTAGTTGGTCTAATAAAGTTACAACAAGGCAAGTCCCACTTATACCTTAGTAGAATTGTAGTTGTTCCATTTGAGCCTTTAGATATAATTTCTCTCCTTTTTTTCTGTTAAGGTTATAAGGAGTAAACCTGCTAAAGGAGTATTTTGCCATCATGGATTCTAACGTAATGCCAAATACAATTTTATGATTATTATTTAAATTTATATGTGTGGATTTGATGCATTATAACATAATTCATTAAATCCAATTTCATTAAAGGTCTAGCAATTTGATCACATAATTATTTGACCCATAATAATTAGTTATTGTAACATTCATTCAATCTAATAACATATGAATTAATTAAATTATGGTAGTTCACACAAGAAAATTTCAACACTTTGCACATCTGAATGAATAAATGTAGTTTGGTAGTTGAATAGACTTAAGGCACAATAAGCCTTTGATAAAGAGGATAGTAGGGTTTTCTCAATAAAAATATGTGTGTGTGGCTAGATCTCCTCTTCACTTCATACATACAATTTTTATCAATTGAGAGTCTTCAATATCATAGAAGAGCAAAGAAAAAGACTTGAGTCTTGTTGCCAATTTCATTACTTCTTCTAGCCGATCATGACTACTAAATCATATGCATCATTTAATTATACATATTATAACGTTCTAAATTATACACACATGGATCTGTTCTTAAATTCATATATGCAGCAACAAAACTAACATGTACTGACCATTGCCTCTCTCATTAGATGTCATAGATTGTCCAATTATCATGTGTGACGACCATTTCTAACCTCTCAAGAATAGCATCCCCCAAAAAATCAAGGCTTTTGGATCTTTTCTAGAAGAATCATATGATGCGTTAGAATTACATTTATATTTATTTAAAATTCTCATTAATATTATTTTTTAAATTTTCAAAGAATTTTGGAGAACTTAATATTTATTTTAAATTATAATTTTTTTATCTTATATGTAATAATATATATATGATTTTATCCTTTATTTATTTAATTATATGTTTCAATTTTTAATTTCTTTTTCTCTCGTTTTACATATAGGAAAAAAATACAATTAAAGGTTGATGTCCATTTAGCCCAATGGAAAATTATTGAAAGGAAAATTGAAGGCCTATAACTTTCACTAAGGTTAAAGCCATGAGCCGTCCAACGGGGCTTTCATTTCCCCACAATTATTTTGTCATTTTAGCTTTTCTTTTTTTTCTTGTTGTTAACCTGAACTTTTAATTTTTTATTTAATAAACATTTATCATATATATATATTTATGAAACTTTCCTTCAAGATTGGTAGACCAACAGAATGGCAAGCAGTTGCTAGATGATCTGCACACACAGTGAAGTCAGTCACATATGATGAAAGTGGTTTGTTGAACATGCTCCAATGGTCAAGTCAATAGTCTCCCAAAGTTTCAGTAAATGTAGTCAAGATGGGCTTGAAGAAAGCATGCCTATTGGTATATATAGGTTTCGAGCACACCAATTATCTTGTTCTTGGATGAATGATATGTGACCACGCGTGTTTAGCATATTGGTGGTGCAAGTGAGATTCTTGCTAAGCAATTGTTGCAATCACATTATTTTGCTTGAATCATACTTTTTATCATATGTTGGTTAAGTGGTTGATCTGCTAAGTTCTTATTCAATTGACTTCTACACTTAAGTTGATCGATTAGATGTTATGGGTCAATTAGTTTGGGTTTGACATTGTTCCTGCTATAGTCATTTCTTCAATTGGTCTTAGCTGATCGACCATGATTGCTCATCTTGTGACTAGTGGCTACTTTGATCTATGTCATTTGTCTCCCTTCCTCCTTGGTGGGTGCAATGATTGGCCTGCCTAAAGACCTTTCATTCCCTTAGGCTAGCTGTTATCTATACTAGCAATGATGACCTTTGTTTTCCTGAAAGATCTTGAGACTTGCAAAGGGTGCATCATGGTAAGGATCACTATCTAAGCTGTTCATCTCCATTTGTCCTAGCCATTGTATCTTTTCTCTACTTACTATAAAAGTCGGCCCAGGCCTTTTAGCACCAATTTTGTGTTTTGCCTTTAGGAATCTAGATTTCACTACCATTTTCTGTCATCTTCTCTAGCACTCCTTGATGGTTTTTGGTTGCTTTATCACTTCTCTTGCAAGTAAATGTTTTGTACTGCTTCTATTTTTGCATTTTAGCTTTCTTTTTTTTTCTTTTTTGAAAATGTGCTAGCAACGATGTTTTTCTTTGGTGGTTGTATCCTTTGTGTCCGTCTATCTTCGAGCTACATAGGAAAGGTTGGTGCTTATCACTTCCTTCAGCTTAGCTCCCCCTTATTTTGCTTTGACTTCCCTTTTCTATTCAATTGTCTTTGTTTGACCATCCTTTCCTTTGTTTAGTCCATTCTAACCATACTTTGTTTTCTTTGAAAGTGGTTCTTGTCTTTGAGTTCTCCCACTTCATGACTGATAGATCAAGTGACCTCATCAATCTATCATCTAGTTCTGACTTTTCATCTGACCTTGAGGAATTCTGATTTGAATGCATAGTCTACCATTTTGCTCTTCCTTTCCATATAATCATGACTGATCAATCTTATGACGAGAGTGGGAGTGAGCAATTTCATTTGATCGACATTATGTCAAATGATCTAAGGTTGATTCATCCTAACATGAAGCTAATGGCTGCCTCTAATGAATGGCAAGACTTGATTGTCATTCGAGAGTTAGAGAAGGTCCATGTCCTAGACTAGTTTACTGAGGGATCTTTTTCAAACTCATCGAAGTGAATGAGTGGGCATACAACTATGACACCATATCCTTCATGATGTTTTTTGGAGACATGGTTGATCGTCTCCATGTTTGCCCCTTCTCTGCATTTCAAGCAAGCATTCTAGGCTTTAAACATCTACCCCTCCTAGCTAACCTAGAATGCTTGGGTTTTCCTCATTTTCTTTGAAGTGCTGAGCATTCATCTCTGTCTTACTCCAATCATGGGATCCATTTTCTTCTTTTTTACTTATTCTCATAAAAAATCCAGAGGTTGGATACACTTCATCTAGCACTTTGGTTTGGGTTTTCATAAGAAATATGCTTACTAATGCTCGTACTTAGAAGCATTCTTTCTTCAAAATCTAAAAGACTAAGGAGTTTCATCCATTCTTTCTTCAAGATAGTGGACTGCTTTACCCAACTAAGTGGCCTTCTCCTACGAAGCAGCCCTAGAGTTGGCCACTCAATGAATTTTTGGATGATGAACAAGGCCTCATCATTTGACTATTGGCTTTAGGGCTATTTCATGTTCAATATGTTCTTCATATGTACTTGTTTTCTTTTTACTTTGGCTTTGCCTATTTACTTTGCCTTTACTGATATTCACTTACTCATGTTTTGCTTCCATATTATTGGTAAACAAAGAAGTAATAAAAATTCATCACTTGAAAATGAACCACAAGTGACTAGCAGAAATTTATGCCAAAGCTTTAGCCAAGAAGAAGCCTATCATTCCATCGATCTCCCAACTCAAGTTAGCATTGTAGGTAGTTGAAGTTGCTAGTGGTCCCATGTCTACCGATTGGCTCATGCTTATATTCGGTCATACCAAAGCATTATATTCGTGAAAGTGAAAGACTCCTTTTGAAAGTTCTTCTAAAGGCAAGAGGAGTAGTTCTTCTGATACCCGCACCACTATTGCCATGAAAATTAAGGTAGGGACTTAGAAAGAGCTGCTACTAGATGAAGCCCCATAAGGAAGTAATTCATCCTTTGATACCATAGATAGTGCATGGTACAAAGACAAAGACTACAATGCTTTTTTGTGTAACCAATTTCTCATCCTTGCTAACCAGGATCATAATAAAGAGTTTATACTAGATTATGATCCCCTTCACCTCCTAACTTCTTTTGTGACTCAAATTGTATGTTCAGTTGCTTTGGTCTTATCAAGTGTGCCATCCTTTGCAAGGAATGAAAATGAATTGGCTAACACCAACCTGAGCATTGCTAACCTTACCAACCGTATAGCTATGTTGGTAAAAGAACAAGACTCTTTGTCCCTAAAAAGTGAGGAACTGGCAAATCAACTTCCCTCGAAGGTGCATGAGCTAGAGGTCAAGTAGTTGAAATAAAAGGAAAGTGAAGGGGCTTTTGACCAAAGGCTAAAAGTTGCTATCACTGAGGCCGAAAAGCTCAGTTATCCTGTGTTCCAAGTGGGTTCGCTAAATCTATTCATCAAATTCAACATTTTGACCATGGTCTGTCGATTGACACCTCCAAGATTAATAGGGATAAACACTTGGAGCAAATTTTGGAAGAGTTGAAAGTGGATTATGTCCCTATTTGGTTTCCTACTTTTCTTTTGTCTTACCTTTTGTATGAAATATGCTGATCAGCCACATCAATGAACTTGTTTATTAATTGTTAATTTTTCAATCTTTTGTATAATATATTATTTTTTATGCTTGTATCTTCAATGGGCTTTTATTTTCTTTGTATCTTGTTAAATAGGTTGTTATTAATTTTGTTTTATCTAGCTTCCTAATCAATTGAGACTTCAATAGGCTTTGTGCTTGTCATTCATTTTTCCTTTTTTTTGTTGACCTTTCGATTGTTTGAGTTGCCAGTGAGTTTTATTTATCATTTTTGGCTTTCTTTTGTTGACCTTTCAACTATCCAAGCCTCCTAGGGCCTTGTGTTTGTCGTTTGCTTTCTTTTGTCAATTTGTCAATCATCTAAGCCTCTAATAGGCTTCTTAAGTATCTATTTATCATGTGTTTGTGTTCAAATGACATGCTTCAAGAGCTTTGTTTTACATGGGCTTTAACTAGTATCAAAGGGGCTGCTCCGGTCTTTTACTAGTATTGAGAGGTTTGCTTAGTCTTTTATTAGTGCTGAGGGGTCTGCTTGTGCTTTTATTAGTATTGAGGGCTCTGCCTAATCTTTATTAGTGCCAAGAGGTCTGCTCTATCTTATATTAATGTTGAGGGGTCAGCTCGATCTTTTATTAGAGATTCATAGATGCAATAATTTTCTGATTTCATATCATTTTGCTTTGGCTACATGATTTAAAACTAGCAATATTTAAATTTGTACATGATATGACTTTAAATGCATCATATTCCATATTCGAGTAAAGGGCTTCCCTTGAATAGTCTATAAGTTGCAAGCATTGTGGAAGAGGCTCTTTTGTATTTTGAATGGTCCCTCTTATGCTACTACTAACTTTTCTTTTGCCTCATAAATTCCTTGTTTTTTACCTTTTTTGTTTGCAATCCTAGAAACTTTTGCCTTGTAACACTCATTTTAGAGTTAAGCCATCTCTCTTGTTTCTATTAACATGCCTAGGTCTTCCCTTCCCCTTTCTTCATTCCTTGCCATTAGTATTATTCTCTTTGGTTAGAGTACTATTCGAGCTCAACTAGGACCATGGCTTCACTCTTGTACACAACCATCAAAGGATCACTGGTGGCAGAATGAACGTTGGTTCTGTATGACCAAAGAATACTTGGTAGTTCCTTAGCCTATGTTCCTTTTGCATCATCTAGCCTTTTTGTAGCCCATCAATGACAATCTTATTTGCTAGCTTAACTTGCACATTTGATTGAGGGTGCTCAACAGATGTAAACTTTTATTTAATCCCTAACTTTCATTTATATATATATGAGATTCATGTTTTCATAATAGATACATGGTTGTGAACATACCTTTGATAGAAATTTTCAAAGTTATCATTGGTGAATTGCTTTCCATTGTTAGAGATGATTGTTGCGAGGAGGCCATATCTGAAAGTAGGTTTTAGCAATTTCCATATGCTAAAGCTTATATTTTTAGAAAATTTTACTTGCAAATGATGTTTTTCTAAATGAACTTGTATGCTATTTAAGGTTATGGTTGCGAGCAGTTCCACCTCTATCCATTTAGTGAAGTAATTAACTATTACCACCACATTCTTTCACTGATCATGTGTAACTAGGAGTCATCCAAGTAGATCTATACCTTATTGCTCAAATGGCCAAGGAGTGGAGATGGATATCTACTCTACTGTGGGTTGTTTTTGAACCTTTATAAATTTCTAGCACTTTTAACACCTTTGCACAAGTTCCAAGGTTTCTTTTTCCATTTTAGGCTAAAAGTACCCCAACCGAAGAGCCTTTCATGCAATTGCTACTCTTGCCATATGACTCTCATAAATACCTTCTTGAATTTCCCTTAAAACGTAATTTGCTTCACTCGACCAAAAGCACCTTAGTAACAAGAGAGAAAAACCTTTTTTATATAGATACCCCCTTTCATGAAAAAATGTAATGATGTTCACTTGACCTTTTTAGCTTCTTTCTTATCTTTTGGTAGCTACTTTCTTTTAGGAATGCTATTATTAGGGTTAACCATGATTTTTCCTATTCTATGCACATTACTTTGTCTAAGCAAGGGGACTGTAATGTTTCCTGTATCATAGTTCTATTGTTTACCATTGCTTTGACATTGGTCAATTTGGCCAATGTGTCAACATGATAATTTTCTTCCTTGAGATTCTTGCCAGCTCAAAATTGAATCTTTTCAATAAGTTCCTTGCTATGCCCGGATATCTTACTAGTGTTGGCTCTTTTACCTTGTAATCTCCCTTGACTTTGGCAATTACTAGTTAAGAATCACTTTTAACTTTCAATGATTTTGTTCCCATTTCTCTTGCTAACTTTAACCCATCTATCAACCATTCATATTTTGTCTAGTTGTTTGTTTCCTTGAAGTTAAATTTTAGCTAGCATTCCAAGACTAAGTTTGTAGGTCCTTCTAAAATCACCCTTATCCCATTACCTTTTCCATTCGATGAACTTTCTATGTATAGTGTCCATGTCTAGTTTCCTAACTTGACTTCTTCTAGTTTTGCCAATTCCATTATAAAGTCTACCAGTGCTTGGGCCTTGGTAGCCTTCCTTACTTCATAAATGAGTCCAAACTCTAATAACTTTATTGCCCACACTACTAACTAACCTGCTAGATCGGGCATTTGTAGAACTTACTGGATCTGAGCATCTGTTCAAACAATTTAATAGCTTTGAAAGTAAGGTTTTAACTTTCTAGATGCTGACACCAAGACAAAGGCTAACTTCTTTATTTTTTGGAACCTTTTTTTGGCTCTATGCAACACACAACTTGTAAAGTACACTGATTTTGTTCTCCTTCCACTTCTTAGATAAGCATTGAGCTTACCACTTCTATGTTTACTGCTAGGTATATGTATAGTGTTTCTCTCGCCTGTGGTCAAGTAAGTATAGGCGGGGTGGCCAAGTACTTTTTTAGCTCTTGAAATGCTTTTTCATAGTTGTTAGTCCATTTAAAAATTTTGACATTTTTAAGTAACTTAAAGAAATGAATAGTTTATTACCTAACTTGGACATGAAAAGTGTAAGAGTCATAACCTTCTTGTTGAGCATCAACACCTATTTTATGGTCAACAAGCTCCTCATGTCAATTATAGCTTAGAATTTGGATGGGTTGGCTTCTATGCCCTGCTCGGTTAGCATGAAACCAAAGAACTCTTCTACCATTACCCTGAATGTGCACTTCTTCTGATTTAATCTTATGAAATTTTCTCAAGATCTAGAATGTTTCTTCTAAATCTAGCCAATGCTACTCCAAGCTCTTCAATCTGATTATCATATCATTGACATAAACTTCTATACTTCTACCCAACTATCCCAAAAGCATCTTGCTCATTATCCTCTAGTAATTCACTCCTATATTCTCCAATCGTAATGGTATTACCTTGTAGCAAAAATTTTCTTAATTGATTATGAATGTTGTCTTGTCTTCATCCTCATATTGCATTTTGAGTTGGTTGTAACTTGTAAATGCATCCCTGAAACTAAGAATTTCAAACCCCACCACTATTTACCAACTAATCAATATTTGGGTGTTGATGCGAGTCTTTAAGGCAAGCTTTGTTAAGATCTATGAAGTCTATACATATCCTCTATCCTCTTGTAGCTTTTCTGACCGGAGCCATATTTACCAGCCATGTGGTGTACGGGACTTCCCTGATGAATCTGGCATTTAGCAATCTCTCCACTTCTTCCCTTATTACCTTCTACTATTCAGGGCCATGGTTTTCTTCTTTTGTTACACAGGCTTTATGCTTAGGTTGATTGACAATTTATAACAAGCTACTCTCAGGCCAAGCACTAGCATGTCAATGGGTGTCTAGGTAAACACTTTGATATAGTTTTTTAGAAGCTTCACTAACCAGTCCCAATCTACTTCCTCTAACCTAACCCCTATTTTTACTACTTTCTCATCATCTTCCTCAAAAATTTGCACTTCTTCCATATCTAAATCTAGTTATGGTTGGCATGGATTATCATGTTGAACGTCGAGCAACTCATTTTACATTCATTATCTTTTTGTCAATGATCACTGGCTTCACTTCGCTAGCGCTTTCTTGGCTCTTAATCAGGCTTGCCATATAACATTTATAAACAATTTGTTAATCTGCCCATACCTCTCTAATTCCTCTAACCATTGGGGACTTCATTAGTATCTGAGGAGTGGAGACAATGGCTCTAACTTAATTCAAAGATGGCCCCCCCATAATTGCATTATAGATATTATTTGGAGTGGCCACAACAAGAAAAGTGACATCTAGATTTTTCATCAACGATTGGGTTCCTAAAGTTAATCTTAGGGTCATTGTTTCTTGCACCTGACCTAGCCCTCATGTGAAACTAATCAATGTACATGAGTGAGACTTATACATGCTTTTAGGGATATTTAAAGCATTAGCAGGATGTAAATACAAAATATTAGCAGAACTTCTTTAATTAATATGCATAGTGACACCAAAATGACCATTTTCTTTTCTTTTCTTCCATTATCATTACCATCATGAGGTGTCTTTTTTTGACATTTTTTGGAGGTACCTCTCCCGATAAAACCTTTGCCTATGGTCTCAACTATCCCCAAGATAGCAGAGGTCACCTTAACCTATTTCCCTTCTGATCGATGGGGAGTAATGCTGCTCTTCTTTTGTGGGAGAAAATGGTGGTGGTTCAAGGATGGGTGGATAAGGGTAGTCATTAGTGGAGGTGCAGTGGAAATAGAGATTTGCTCCTATGGAGGTGGTGCCATGCGTGGAGAAAGTTGTTAGGGTTAAAAAATGTAATAGGGATTGGGTTAGATGAGGACAAGGCTTGGAAGACTAAAGGAGGTAGAATGAGTTGTGTTTGAGCATGCTGGAGATCTTCCAACTCCTCTCACAACTAACAAACCTACTCCACCAGTACATCATTCTCAAGTTTAGTGGTAATCTTATTAACTTCTTGCATATGATCTCTGTGGTGCTTGTCTCAAGTCCTTTAGTAATTATTGCACTTGGCAGGTGATGAGGCATGAGAAGAGTGTGAGTATGAACATTGAGACATGAGGTGGATGGGAAAATCATAGATAGCACCAAATGAAACTCTCCTTTGGGATCTGTAGATCAGTAGGATGGCAAGTAGTTGCTAAATGACTTGCACATATAGCAAAGTCAATCACACATGACAGAAGTGGTCTATTGAGCAGCCTTCAATGGTCAAGTTAGTAGTTTCCTAAAGTTTGAGTAAGTATAGTAAAGATGAGTCTTAAGAAAGGATACCTATTGGTATATATAGGTGCCAAGCATGCCAATTGTCGTGCTTATGGGCAAATGATATGCAACCACGTGTCTTTAGCGTGTTGGTGGTGCAAAGAAGATTTTTGTTGGGCAGTTGCTGCAATCACATCATTTGTGCATGCTTGAGCCACATTTTTTTTCATGTGTTGGTTAGGTGGTTGGCTCATGAAGTCTTTGTTTAACTAACTTCTACACTCAAGTTGATCGACCAAACATTACGGGTCAATTGGTTTTGGGTCTGATCTTGTTCCTACTGCAACCTTTTTTTTAGTTGGTCTTAGCTAATCGACTGTAGTTGCTTGTCTTGTGACTAAGGGCTACTTTGAATTATGTCAATTTATATTATTTCAAATTTTTTTTTAAAAAAATTTTAGTTAAATAAAATTATGAAATTTTCTAGAAATATGAAATAAAGTGCCTCTAACTTGTTGATAGGATGTACTCTCCGTAGATTGATTTTAATATTTATGTTCTTTTGTTTTTTAAGAATGAACATAATTAAAGAAATAATTAAATTTGTTTCAAATTATATTTAAAACCTTTTGGTGCAACATTATTCAAGGAGCAAATGAGATACTTCAATGTCTAGTATCTTGGAAAGAGTTTTCCACTGCATATATATGGTTAAGTATGTAAGTCAAAATTTTAAACAATTTATTTTATTTTATTTTTCTTGAATTCAAAAAATTTTAATTATAGATATTAGTGTTTGGCTACCAAAGTGGCTCACTTATAAAGATTAGTGGAAAATCATCTTATTCAAAGGTCACAAGATTGTCCTTCGATTGTCTTATATAATCATTTACCCCAAGGGTTTTA
The DNA here is from genome assembly GCA_026873985.1 of Saraca asoca. Lineage (NCBI taxonomy): Eukaryota > Viridiplantae > Streptophyta > Magnoliopsida > Fabales > Fabaceae > Saraca > Saraca asoca. Next base: position 13,004 of record JANHAO010014471.1, read on the forward strand.
TTATATAAGGTAATTTGGTATGGAATATAAGACATCGTAGTCGAGGATGTATCAATTTAGAAAGTGTGTTTGCCCAAAAGGGACAGGTTTTTCAAAGATTTGAATATTTTCATATTGGCCATATGAGAAGAGTTTTTACTAGCATGTCATATTCCATGCCCGAAGGCAGGAATATGATGATTCATCTAGACTCTCTTATTATTATTGGTGCATTAGGAATTGTTGCTATATATTTTGAGTTATCCATTGACTAATGTTGCATTTTTCCTTGAACAATAACTTTTGTTATGAATAATAACAAAACTACTATTGAAATCCTGCATGAAAGATGGAATGGCGATTTAAATTTTCCTTTGGTTACATTAACTTGCTATAATGTTATTTTGGTTTTCCTTAAATTTTATATAATTTATGTTTCTGGTAAAAATTAATTAATGAGGATATAATCAAAATTATACTATTTTAAAAATACATTCTTTTATTGATCCCAGTTCGATGATGTGGGAACCCATGTGTTTATTTGATAAATTAATTAGCTTTGAAGATAAAGTTTCTAATTGACATTATTTGGTGCAAAACAATAGCTTAATTATTCTTAGGCACTTTGCCCTTATAAGATAAGTTAGTTACTGGTTTAATGCAAAAATAAATTGCCCTATAAACCAATTACTCTTTGGTAGCTATAATAATCCAAGCTTAATCCTTTTAGTTGATTCAAGCTGTTATGTTAGCCTTAGAGATTGTTAGACTAGAATACTCTAAGCTACACATTGGTTTTAATGCTGAAAAAATAATTATTATCTAACAATATATTTTAATGTTTTTGAGTCTATTTTTCAGGTTCAAAGAAAGCTCAAAGATATTTGATTCGAGAAAGCTAAAGAGATTCAAGATTAGTGTATAGGAATTATTTTGATTTTAATAGGATCTCGTGTAAATAAGCTTAAACAATATTTGATCCAATTATTTTTAAACAATGAAGTGAGAAAAATCATTTTAAAGAAAAATTTTACATCATATTTTGATGTGACATTGATGTACTAAAGAACTGTAAAACTCTTCATAGTCAAATCGGAGTCACTTTGATGTATTGAAGAAAATTTAGTACTGAAGGTTTGGAAACATGGTCACTTCGATGTTGTAATCAATGTACGCTCTTTAAACAACACATTATACATCAATTTCACATTGATTCATTAGTGAATAATAGACCATAATTGATGGTATATTGATGCAGAAACTAAAAAATTATTTTTCTATTATAGACGATTATGACAGTTATTCTGGCTTAACTACCTCCTATATATATACGCTTTTCACACAATTTTACATGACAATCAAGTTCAAAAATTGCTATTTGAGAGAAAAGCTTTATCTGCTCTTATAATCATCAATTTTTCAGAAGGCTTCTTGATCAAATCTATTTCAGGTTATCATAGTTGGTTTGAGATTTTCATCTCAAACATTGGTACTGTATTTCCAATCCTTTTCTTTATTCTATTTCATTTATTTGAGATTTCTAGGGTTTAGAAATCTGTAGAGGTTTAGAAGAGCTTGTTGTAAACCTTCTAGGCTAGTAACAAACCTGGTAATCTCTTGTGTTTTGATGTAAAAACTGGCATTTCAAGAGCCTGTCAATCTTGATAGTTTTTGTTTCTAATTCAAAGGTCTTTTGGTTAAGAAAGATCAAGTGGAGTAAACTTGAATTACGGTTTCAATTCAAGTTGAACCACTTTAAAAAGTTTTGTATTCAATTCTTTTTGTTTATTTGCACTTTAAATGTTTTTTGCTCTCAATTCTCTATCTTTATTATCTGTATAATTGTTGGCTGTTATATCTTTGCATATCTAATCAATAGAATTCAATTTTTGATACTGGTGTATACAAATCTCCAACTAGATAAGGGCAAGATCCATTTTATTTCTGTAATTTCATATTATTTTTGTTGGGACCGTCAATTAGTATCAGAGCTTTGGCTCTTGATACACCTGTATCTGTTTGATATTATGGATTCTAACTTTTTCTTGCTACCTGAGTGTCCACCTTTGTACAAGCCACCAAGTTTCAATAGAGAACATTATACTTGCTGGAAGTAGAAGATGAAAGACTTCATTGAGACTACAGCTGTAGACATGTGGGAATTGGTAGAGGAAGGATGTGAGCCTCCTAGAACTCTAATCAATGGTGAGATTGAATTTAAACCTAAATCTCTTTAGACAGACAATGAAAGAAAGAAGCATTTATTAGTTGCAAAGGTAAAATGGATTATTTCCAACTCATTATTGCCAAATGAATATGAAAGAATTTCAAATTGTTCCACTACTAAGCAAATC
>JANHAO010014472.1:0-15307 GCA_026873985.1 Saraca asoca
CACTCTATATTACACAATTGACTACGTGCACTTGCGTAATTTTGAGTGATAATTTCAATTTTAAAACTTACACACTCAACAGTGAGACGGCCCCTGAGCCTACCTTGTTAATATACCCAGGTCAAATAGTGGACAACAAGCTTGCCACATCGCAAGGACATCAAAACAGACTCGTTTTAGCTCTTATGCAACACGGATATCCACAACTAACATGTGGTTAGAAAATGATGGCTCACACATGATCACTCATCAGTCACAGCTTGCATGCCCTTGATTCTTACTTGCCAAAGGCAACCAAATGGAAAGTGGAAAGTTAAAAGCATAGCCAATTGGTTAGAAAATATTTCATTAATCATCAGAAATACATAAAGAATTGTGCACAAAGCATCTGGTACAACTTTCAAAAGCTACACAGAAGAGCTCATACACTAAAAAGCCTCAACGAGGCAAAATTACATCAGAAGAAGAAGAAATGCACAAACAAAGGTGAAAGCTTGAAAGCCTAATACTACAATTCTAGCAAGAATGTGGAGAGCTGGCTATACAAGGAGGCAAACTCCCACTAGTAGGAAGACCAGTAACTCTACTTCTGTAGTCTTCCCATACCCGGTTAGTGGTTCTTATTGGACCAAACCTAGTGCAATCCAAAAAGGCACCCAGTGTCTAGCTAGCAATGCCAGATTCTATGGAAGGAGCCAGGGAAGATAATCCAAGATCAGCACAAGACTCCCCAGGAGCCTGCCCGATAGATCCTGCGGTGAAGCCACATGCAACAGGCTATCCGTGCCTCCCAACACTCTACAATAGGCCATCCATGCCTCAACAAGCTTCACCAAAATCTAAGACACCAAAAATGTAGGGGGCTCAATAGCCTCTTCCATTAAACTCCTCTGAGGAAAAGGAAGAAGTCCCTTAGGGTATAAAAAGACCAGCTTGATCCATCGAAGAATCTAGAAGACATTTGGCTGATCTTCATCTAACGGCCTAAAACAAATAGCAGTGCCATGCTAACAGCCAAAAATTATGAACAAAAGAAAGCATGGCCTAAAGCAGAATGAAAAGATAGAAAAGAGGTCTGAAATGACAATCCAGTCAAGCAAGGACTCTGACTAGAGATACGAACAAAGCCTAAAAAAAATTGTAACTCCCGGTCCACAGAGGGAACCAAGAGTTGGGGGGCTTATGTTATAGGTGAAAATCGATTTTGAAGAATGAGACAAGCACGAGCCCGGTAGAGGCTCAGTCACCCAGCTCGCTGAGGATGCCTAGCGAGAACTACCTCACTCATCGCTAGAAGATGACATAACGAGGTCATCATGAGGCCAGCTCACTAAGCAGTTGATAATCTTGCTCGAGCTTGCTACGCTATAGCGACAACAACGAGCTAGATAAGCAACTTGCCATAGCACCTCCGAGCTAAAGAACCCAGCTTGTGAGGATCAACATTTCATTTGACAATACGAGACCACGAGACAGACACAAACAAATGCTAGTCTATAGCCGACAAGAGGGGGCCACGCCGTAGAAAGAAGCTTGCAACAGTTGAATTACAGGAGTTTGTTTGTCTTTCACATTTATTTCTTGATGTAACACAACTATAGCTTGTAATTAATGCATAGAACTCTCCTTCCCTCTATAAATAGGGATGCACTATTAGAAGAGGGAAGAGGCCAGATAACTTGTCTGCCAAAACTCTATAAAAATTTCTTTTCAAATAAAAGCTCTGCCATGGACGTCAGGTCCGGCATCACCTGGATTTAGTCGAACCACATTAAAACATTGTGTGCTCCACCATCCTTCTTCCTCTTCACCATCTTTATCATCTTCCAGTCTGCACTCCCTTCAAATCAAGAAATAGCTTGGGGCACACGAACCACACACTCCTGTTGACTGACATTTGGACTCTTTATCCGAACCTGTTGACATTAGATTTTGGTAATGATCCTAACTCTGGCCAATAGGGGATTCTTACAGGATCTCTGACCTTTGTCCTATTCAAGCATGACAAAACAACAAAAGTAAACAAAGATGAAGGGAAGAGTAGAAAAGGAGACACAAAGTTTAACATGGTTCAACCAAATCCGGGTATCATCGGACCCTACATCCATGGTAGCGTGTTATTCAAGTGGTGTTTTTATAAGGTTACAACACTCAGGTTCTTCTCTATTTCAATAGAGTTTCTGCCTGTGTCTAGGTGATCACCCTTTTACAGGATGCTCCTTCCCCATATTTATAGAGGAGAGGAGGTTACAATGGTAATTACATGTGCAGTAAATCTATTACATCAACATTTAATGTATAAGACAGAATATACAGGCTAAATCTCCTTTTTCAGCTACTGCAAATTATCTTTTATAGGTGGGTCCCATTTATCCATTGGGGCAGGGTATGACTTGGTCTTCTACCTGACGAGCTCTCAAGTCATTGATCACACTTTATTAGCCAGGTCATTCTGCCTATGGGCATGCCCGTTCTTCAGAATGGAGAGCTCAAACTCGCTCTCTCGCGTACGAGCCTGGGTTGATGAGGTCTCTTTATGATGCGACCTGACAATGAGGCGATCTGGATGCTCTTCGAGCTAGTCCTTTTGTCGCTCTCGGGCTGCTTATAGGTCTATTTAGGTCAAATCAGTTTTTATATATAACAGAACCAAATTTCACCATCAACACATAGTAATGAAGGTTGAAAGACAAATCAAGAGAATGACTTCTTCTAAGTACACTCATCAATCAAGTTCCTCTTGGAAGTCTAGTTAGGATAAGAAATAAGAGCAAAAAGACTTCAAGGCCTATAAAAAGCCCCACAGCCAAAACTTCCTTAAAAGCCAAAGTGGAAGATTCAAGAGGCAAAGACAAGTTGGAGGTGCCATAAAAGGAGAGAAACATTAAGTGCATCAAGAGCTTGGGTCATGGCCACTATGCCTTTGGGTGTCCCAATAAAAGAGTCATGATATTGAAGGGCAATTGGGAGATGGAATCGGCTAGTGAACATGAGAGGGAGGAAGAAATATCCAATTCAAGTAGTGAAGAAAGCAGTGAATTGCAAGAGGTTATAGTTGAAGGAGAAACACTAGTGGTGAGGAGAGCTTTGAATGCCCAAGTGAGGAGGGACATGAAGAGCAAAGGGAGAACATTTTCCACACTAGATGCCATGTTCAAGGAAAAGTTTGCAATGTAATTGTAGATGGGGGATGTTGTGCTAATGTTGCTAGTACAATCATGTTGAAAAATTAGCCTTGCCTAGCCTAAATTATCCCACTCCTTACAAGCTTCAATAGTTGAATGAAAGTAGGAAGGTAAAGGTAACAAAACAAGTGCTAGTTTCATTCTCTATAGGGCAGTATAAAGATGAAGTATTGTGTGATGTTGTTCTAATGCAAGCTGCCCATTTACTACTTAGGAGGCCATGCCAATTTGACTGGCATGCATCCATGATGGCTACCTAAACTAGTATAGCTTAATAAAGGACAAGAAAACCATTACTCTCATACCCCTTACCCCTAAGCAAATTTTTGAAGATCAAATGAAAAGAGAGCAAGAGTGGGAAAAATGAGTGGAAAGAAAATGCAAGACAAGAAAAAAGAAAATGGAATAGTGAAGTGAGGCAAGCTTCTTATACCCATAGGCCTATGCTTGGTCCTGCTTGCAAAGGAGCTTGTTTGAATTTTAACCATGACACTCATGTTTTGCCTAGCATTTTTGAGTAGTTTTGTAGGCCTATGATAAAGTGTTCTCCAAGAATATATCCCACGACTTGCTACAGGATTGCTATAATTGAAAGGAGTAGAATAATACGCATAACAAGCCAACAAAGTGTTTAAATAAGGTGATTCCAATATTGGTGCCAATTTTAATATTCCTAATCTCTTTCCTTTTGATGTAGGTTTTGATTCGAGGTTGAATCATTTTGAAGAAGGAAGGAGTGATTTGAATATGATAGATCAAGCCAAAGCTCACCAAGAGGCTTTGCAATTTTCAATGGGACATGTGACTAGAGCCAAGGCAAAGCAGATGAGGGAAGTAATTCAAGGGCTTTGTCATACACTTTAGAGACTTAAGGTTTATTTGCATAGAAGCCATGCCATCCATTTAGACCATTTGACCGTCCAACATGGTAGCCACTTGGGGCATCCATTTTGGCTCCAACATGGCAGCCCTTTTAGTTCCACACATGGCTGAATTGTTGGGCATGATTTAGGCTATTTTATTGTATCATTTGTGCATTGTTTTGACCTTTTTTTGCATAATTTTTGGGGCTAGTTTTATGGCTATTTGGAGCACCACTTTTGAAGGGATGTTAGGATTTTTTTATAGCTTGTGTTTGACTATTTGTAAAGGCCTAGACTTATGTGTTATTTTTGTTTGGTATTTTAGTGGGCTTGTTTGGGACCTTAATCCAGCCCATTTCAGTGAGTGATTGCTATTAGGGAAGACATGTTTTCCTCACTATAGAGATTTGACAAGTTTATGAAATAGAAATATTTCTTCTTGATTTCTATTTCTTCTTGAGAGAGTGCTCTCTTAGGGTTTTTACTATAACTTGAGACTTATCAAAGAGCTTGCTCTTTGTGGCCTCAATTTTATCACTTATCACTCTCCTTCTATCTCTTCAATAAATATCATTCTTTGTCCTTTTTAATTTTGGTGCTGAATTGGAGATAGATCCATGGGTATCAGAGATCACATCATTCTTGCTCTAATAGCTGTGTCATTATCGTTTATACCTTTTTTTTTAAGGTACTTTTGTCATCATACAATTTCCCCCATCCATTCAAGGGTATTGTACATCATCCTATGCATTCTATACTATACTATAACATACTATTTTTTTAACAACTATTATATGGTCTTGATTAATCTTCGGTGATCAAATTAATGGATTCCCTAAGAACAATGGGTGTTCCCACATGCAGACCACAATTATTAGTACCTACTAATCCTAACGTGTTGTTTGAAGACAAAACCACTATTCTAATACCAACTTGTCATATCTCAAATTTTAGGGACATGATTGGCATGAATCATTAGTTAGTGACTTATGAACCCGTGAACATAGCAACTTAAAAATCATGAAAACAATGCTAAAAATATAATTGTACTCATTTTTTATATGTGAAATTTGGATCATCCTTGAAGGGGTAGTGAATGGCCAGAGCACGGTAAAGATCCAGCCTGAAGAGCACTCAGAGAGCTAAGTCCCCAACTCAGGTCACAGAGCGACCTCCTCAGCTTGAGCTCGTCTCTGATAGAACGAGCTTAACCTCATCATCTCAAGGACAGACACTCCCCCAGACCAAAGGATCTAGCTAGCGAGGCGTGACCAGCGACCTGGGAACTCGCTAAGCAGAAGACCCACACTTGTATTGCCCAGCAGACATGTGGGGCCCACTTGTAAGAGGCAATCTATAGAAGCTGACTTTCAAGACTTAGTCTGTCCATCCTATCTTGTATATTAAATACCTAATGTAATAGATTTACTGCATGTAAAATTACATTTGTAACCTCCTCTCCTCTATAAATATAGGAAAGAGATGAACGTGAAAAGGACGTATGCTTGTATGCTGAAACTCTGTAAAAATATTCTCAGATCAATACATTATCATGGACGTAGGGTTCGGTTCTATCTTGATTTGGCCGAATCACATTAAAATCTATGTGTTTTCTACTGCTCTTCCCTTCTTCCTAGCTTTCTTTGCTCATTTACAGTCTCAGCCCAGGTTATAGTTTAAGATCCCAAAAAAATCCTTCATTGGCTAGAGTTTGGCCCAGAACCAAAATCCACCATCAGCATCATTTAATTTAAACTTCATGATATCAAACATTTTAATAAAAACACTTCCATAAAATATTTTCTTAATTTAATAATAAAAATAATCCTTTTTGTAATTCTTAAGCATAAATTCTTTGGATCTTTGTTTGGCTGGTTGACACATTCTATGACATCTAGAATTCTGGGGACATGAAAGACTCAAATCACCAGGTGGTGGCTCATGAACCCATGAGCATACTAAGGGTCCCAAATTATAGATCTTGCCCAATTTACATTTGTAAAAATAGTCTTTTAGCTTTGAGATTGGATTCTTGTTGCACAAGAATTTTCAATAAAAATTCGATTGAAAGATAAAGAATATATTGAAGTTATTGATAGAAGTAGGAATTCAATTCCCAAGTAATTAACAAAATTGCAATTGATTTATGAATGCAGTAAATTAGAATTATATTAGAATTTAGAGATGCACTCAAGTCAAAATTATAGTAATTGCAGCAGAAAATTAAAATATCATAATGTAGTAAAGAAAGGTGCAGAAAGATAAATCAAGAATACAGATTTTTAAAGTGGTTCAACTTCACCTAAAATTGCAAATGAAGTCTGCATCCACTAGATCAATCCTTAACCAGATGACCTCTTTTATTACTACAACAAGATTTTAACTGGGCTCTTGAATAGCTAGTTTACATAACTAGATTTATACTGGGCTTTTGTAAAACCTATGGATACACTAACACTACACTTTTAGCTTAATTGTAATGAACCTTACAACTAATAGAAGATGCAAGGGAAGATCAACCTCTTCCTTGTATCTCCAGTTCTTGGTCAACCTCAGAAACCTAAAAACAATTAAGAATAAAGTAATAGAAAACAATGCTGAAATTGAGATGAATATCTCAATTAATCAACTGTGTAATCTTCACAGAATATGATCCAAGCTTTTAATCAAATATGATTTTGAGAGGCTGAATTAGATAAGATGAAGCATAAGAATTCTCTCTATTTTTCATGCTTAAAGAGATAGAAAACTAATATGAAATTCTGTACTAAAATGAGAGTGAAAGGGTATTTATAGTTGCTATAACCAACATTTAAAGAATAACTGATTTTTGAGTCTTGAATTGATTTGTGAATTAATTCATAGCAATTATAACTAATTAATAACTGACTAATCGATTTGTAAATTGATTCAACTTATGAAGATCATGGAAAAATTCATGACTGAATAAATGTATGAATCGATTTACCCTCTATGTAAAAAGATTGTGAATCGATTGCCTAATCGATTCAAAATATTTTCTAATGTTTTGGCAAAAACATTTTTAAAAACTTTTCTTCATAAATTGATTTCCTAATCAATTTGAGTACATTCCACAAGATTCCTTTTATAAATCAATTTGTGAATCAATTCACAAAGTAAGAAAATAATTTTTTTTATAAAAATTTAAATTGTCAGAATGCATAGAAAATATAGTTAGAAAATATTTGTTTTAAACTCATTTCATTTGATTTATTTTTGCCGTAGATTAGCTATTTTAGAAAATTACTTCGATTAGAAGAACCTATAAAAATCAATAAACCCTAAGACTAAAATATTTAATGTTGCTTGATCAATTTTAAGTTTGCAAAATAAGCATATACTCAAAGCATATAGTTAGATCGTGACATCACATAAAATTGTTTTTTAATATCAAAACTGAAGAAGACATGATAGCTAGGCTAACAATCTCCTCCTTTTTGATGGTGACAAACAATTCTAGATAAGTGTCAAAATACATATACAATCAAAGTTTTAAACAAGGGTTTACTCTCCCCCTTATCTAAATTTTATCCTTCTTCCTTTAAGATCTTATCTATCTATAATCTCATTTCTCCAATTATCTAAAATCTCATCCTTCTAATTATCTAAAATCCCATCCTTCTCCCCCTTTTGGCACATCAAAAAGTAATAGTGCTTCATCATACAATAGGGATAAAGGGATTAAAATATAGTTTGTAACTCAATCATGATATTAATCTTATTAATCTCCTTTGAAATAGTGATTCACTTAATTTTAGACTTAATGCATGAATCATTTTATTTTTGCATGTTTCATGTCTTGAATCGATTCTAGAATTGATTTAGGGAGTTTTAATAAAAGTTTCAAAAATTTTGGAACAATGACTAAAAGTTTGAAAAACTTAATGAATCAATTGATGAATCAATTTGATCTAGCTCAAACCGAATGATGAATCGATTTGGATAGGACTGAATTGATTTTGAAATCAATTTATTTAATGTGATAAAAAATTTTCAAAAGAGTAAATTCTTCTTGCAGGATTGAAAAATGGTCTGAATTGGTTCATGAATCCATTCAAGGTGTAAAAGTTTGGAGTTGTGAATGGGTTCTTCAATTGATTCAGAAACTCATAGAAAACCTGGAAAAATTTGAAACAACAGACTCCTTAACTGCTCCTATCATAGGTACTGCAGCTAGTTTCCCCCTACCTGGTACACACCAATCTACCACTATTGCAAATGGCATCGACAAAACTCAAGCTTGGCTTCAATGTCAGGAAAGACTAGAAAATATGATGGGAGAACTGACTAAGGCAGTAATGGAATTGACACAAGCTCAAGCTCAAGGTATGCAAAAACAAGCTGAAGCTATTATACCTAGAAGTTAGCACCAGCAGCAATAAGCCAGATGGTCAAGCAGGGCTCACCAAGAGCAGACTCTAGGTCACAGCTCGCATGACCAGGAAAACATAAGAAGCCACCAGTCTCTAGTCAGCAGTTGGGAGGCTTGGATCAACTGGTGGAAGAGTTGCTTCAGAGGGTGAAGCAGTTGGAGGAACAACCTCGAACTGGTGACAACCAAGAACACTCTAAAGAGTGGTCCCCTTTTTCCAAAGAAATTGAAACATAACCTCTTCCCCATAAACTTAGAGTTCTTACTATCTCGCCGTATAATGGGGACAGTGACCCATGAGACCACCTGGACATGTTCAACGTCAAGATGGATCTCCAGACAAGTAATGCCCTAATCAAGTGCTGAGTCTTCCCTGCTACACAAGGAGATATCCCTCAACTGTGGTTTAGGGACCTCCCTACTCATAGCATTGGTAGTTGGGAAGACTGCCAGAAAAAAATTTCCTGGCCAGTATAGAGCACTTAGAAGGTAACTCGTGCCCCCTGTCACCTTGCTACAATCTTTCAACATGAGCATGAGCCTTAAAGGAGTATATCACCCGGTTCAGACATGAGGTGAATAATGTGGAGAAGCCCTCAGACGAAGCTATTCTGGCTGCAATCTCAACAGGGCTCCGAAGGGATGGAAAACTATTTAAAAGTTTGTACAAATCCCCAGTTAATGACTTGGGTGAATTCTATGAATGAGCCATAAAGCAAATCAGATGGGAGGAGATTTTCGATTTGCAAAAGCCTGAGGCAAGTAGCTTTAGTCAAAATAGGAAGAGGAGCGGTCATGGAGAAGGAAGAGATAACTTTGAATCCCTACCCACTAAGAGGATAAAGGATAAGCGATCCCCATGATCGGGTCGCCATGATAGCTATAGCATCCTGGCGGAAGCTTAGGATAAAATTTTTGCGATGGAAAGGGACAAGGACGATTTTGGAAAGCCTCAACCCTTAAAGACTCCTGGCAAGTCTAGAAGCAATCGGGGAAAGTTTTACTCTTATCATAATGAATTTAGGCATACCACCTCAGAGTGTTGGGCACTAAGGGATGCCATTGAGGACCTTATAAAAAAAGGTCGCTTACGAGGCTACATGGTGTAGCCTTCCAGCCAACGGCTCGAGCAATCCCAACGGGATCTCGAACAAGAGCAATCTCCCATAATGAGGACTATTTACTGAATTTTATAATTATGAAATTAATGTATGCATTTTGAATTTTTGTACTGATCACCAAAATCTTTTAGCAAGGGGAGATCGCTCACCCTTTTTATTTGCCCACAAGATCGGCCTAAGCACAAGATCGCTCATCTTCTTATTTGGCCATAAGATCAGCCCAAGCACAAGATCACTCACCCTTTTTATTTAGCCACAAGATCAACCCCAGCACGAGATCGCTCACCCTTTTTATTTGGCCACAAGATCGGCCCGAGCACAAGATCACTCACCTTCTTATTTGGCCACAGGATCGGCCCGAGCACGAGATCGCTCACCCTTTTATTTAGCCATGAGGTTGGCCACCTATTGAATAGTAAAGATTTTGATTCTCTATCAGGAGAAGTTTACACGCGACCTACTATCAACAAATAATCAAAGCACTTGGATGCCAAAATTTGTTACTAGTTGAGGTATGATTGATTGGCCATTTGAACATCTCATTCAGCCCCAATCCAAAAGAAAATGCACAATCATTTATATGAGCAATACATTCGATAACACTCAAGGAGAGTTCATTCGATAAAAGGCCTCGACAAAGCAAATTTTTACAAGGTATAGAGTACATCTGAATATCAGGCCTATAGTGAAAGACGCTAACCTTAGAAAGCTAAATCCCTATCAACAGAAGGGGCCTAAAGGTCCCTGACTCTCTTCTTCCAGTAGGTCCCTCCTACTAAAGTCTTTGTATCAGCCTTGCCCCTAGGATTAAGAATGAGAAAAACACTAAAAGATATAGCCGGGAGGGATGTGTATCATAGAGAAATCGTGAGGAAGTAATCCAAGATCAGCACAAGACTCCCCTATAAATAGCATAAAGAGATATCCACGGGGGCCACACGCAGTAAGCTATACATGCCTCAGAATGCTTTGTCAGAAGCCAAGATATTAAAAATGCAAGGAGCTTAGTTAAGGTCCCCATCAAACTTTTCTGCAAAGAAGGAAGAAGGCCCCTGGGCTATAAATAGACCAGCTCAGTCTCTTGAGAGATCCAAAGGATATTTGGCTGACCTTAATCAAACGGTCTAAAGACAATGAGAGTGCCATGCCAATAGTTATGAAATGCAGTTAGAAAGGAGGTATGGCATCCAACAAAATAAAGTGAAAGCTTTCAGTTCAAAATGACAACTCAACAGAAACTGCAGGCGAAGGCCTCAACTGCATAGTAGAGGTTACAACTCCCAGTTCGCAAAGCAAACTGAGAGTTGGGGGCTTATATGTTATGAGTAGAATTCAATCTTGCAAAGGCAGGCCCACAATCACCTAATGAAAGCTAAACCAAAAGCAAAGAAGGGATTCGTATCGCTAAAACTAGGGATGCTAAGTCCCAGCTCGCATACGACTCGAGCTCCCTTCACCAGCCTTGAGCTCTTCGAACAGCGGCGCTCCCGCATTAAGAACCTCAGCTCGTTAGGCAAAGCATCCCGCTTAGCAAGAGCCCCGAGGTAAGATACCTAATCTAGCAAAATGGAGTACTAGATGAGATTACATCTAAGCAAACATATGGGATCCATCCGTAGAAAGCAACCTGCATTAGCCGATTTACAATAGTCTAGAGAGTCTTGTTCATTTATTATTTGATGTAACAGAATTATGACTTGTAATTATTGCAAGTAACCTTTCTTCCTCTATAAATAGAAGGAAGGAGATCACTATCAAAATGGAGGATAGCTAAGCCAAAGTTTTGTAAATTTTCCTCAAAAGTAATAAAAGTAAAATTGTGGATGTAGGGTCCGGTTCCATCTAGATTTGGCCGAACCACGTTAAAAGCTCTGCATTCCTTACTGCTCTTCCACTTCTTCTCATCTTCTATGTTCATTTACTGTCTTTACAACCATATTACAATTTGAGTCCCAAAGTAACCTCTCCAATTGGCTGGATTCTGGCAAAACCAAAATCCACTATCAACAAGTATTAAAATCACATAAAGGAAAATGGCATTAAATTGTAATTAATCATTTTAATATAATTAATATCATCCCACAGGAATATTATTATATTTTAAGTGATTAAGTAGGATGTGATAGTGAATTTTCCTTTTTCTTAAATAACCCACAGGATTAAGAAAAGGGCTATAATTTTCTAGTCTTATCATTAATTGGGCATGAACCTAATTAAATGAAACTTAGCCCACAGGCAGTTTTATTTGCTACTAGGCTCATGTTTAACTTACATCTTTGCATTAGAAAAAATGTCATATAGAATTTTAATTGCCTCAAAACTAATACAAGTATGCAAATTTTGTGCAGCTATTCAACCATTAAATATATGCGACTTCCAAGCTCCAAAAGTTGATGGAGGTAATTACAAACTTTGGAAGGAGAAACTACTCCTCCAATTAGGGTGGATAGACATAGACTATGCGATCAGAAAAGATGAACCACCTATGCCCACGGATACTAGCACAGTATCAGAAAAAAGTCATTATGAATGCTGGGAGTGATCCAATCACCCCAATATGATGTATATTAAATCAAAAATCTCTACTAGTATACATGGATCAATAGGAGAGCATAGAAACGTTCGAGACTTGCTAAGAGCCATTGATGAACAATTTGAAACCTCTGACAAAGCCTTAGCAAGCACCTTAATGACTAAATTATCCTCCATGAAGCTCATTGGTGTAAGGGGAGTGTGAGAGCACATCATGCAAGTGAGGGACATTATGGCTCAACTAAAGATGCTTGAGGTTGAGATGTCGGAGTCCTTCCTTGTGTACTATATTTTGAACTCCCTATCACCGCAATATGGACCATTTAAAATCACCTACAATACACATAAGGATAAATGGTCAATAAATGAATTGCTGACCATATGTGTTCAAAAGGAGGGTAGACTAATAGTAGAGATGGGAGAGAATGCACATATGGCAACACAAGGAAAGGGCAACAAACAAGCGAAGATAAAGGGGAAAGGCAAGGCACCCATCCAAGTAGGAATAAAGAAGGAGTCCAAATGTTTCTTCTATAAGAAGAAGGGACACATCAAGAAGGAATGCATCAAATTCAAGGCCTGGCTTGAGAAGAAAGGTAACTCAATCTCTTTTACTTCACTTTTCTATTATGAATATAATATGGTAGATGCTTATAGTAACACATGGTGGATTGACTCTGGATCAACAATCCATTTCTCTAATACCTTGTAGGGCTTTCTAAACCAAGGGAAGCCAATGGTCAGTGAGCAATACATCTATTTAGGGAACAAGATGGGCTCACTAGTAGAAGCTATTGGAGCATGCAAATTAGTTCTAGCTACTGGCTTTGTATTGATTTTGGATAGAACTTTTTATGTGCCAAGCTTTTCTAAAAATTTAATTTCTATTTCTAAACTTGTACCATTGGGATACTCATTTCAATTTATGAATAATATGATGAAATTATTTTATACATCTGATCTCATTGGAAATGGTACAATCTGTGATGGCCTCTTTCGAATTCAATTACAAGACAGTATACCTTATGATTCGATGCATGCTTCAAGTAGGGTAGGTATCAAGAGAAGTGTTATACATGAAATCTCTTCTATATTGTGGCACTGTAAGCTTAGTCATATCTTGATAAAATGGGTGAAAAGGTTAGTGAATGATGGAGTACTAAACACTCTTGATTTTACTGACTTTAACACTTGCATAGATTGCATTAAGGGAAAGCAGACTAACAAGACTAAAAAAGGTGCCAAGAAGAGTACTACCCTATTAGAAATCATACATATAGATATTTGTAGTCCTGATATAGATTCTAGTAGTTAGAAATATTTCATTACCTTTATTAATGATTATTCACGTTACATGTATCTCTTTTTGCTTAACCATAAGAATGAGGCACTAGATGCCTTTAGTGTGTTTAAGGTAAAAGTAGAGAAACAATGTGAAAAACAAATTAAGATAGTGATATTAGATAGGGGTGATGAATATTATGATAGATACACTGAAGATGGACAGGCATCGGGTCCATTTGCTAAGATTCTTCAAGAACATGGGATTGTTGCCCAATACACCATGCTTGGATCTCCAGAATAGAATGGTGTAGTGAAAAGAAGAAATTGAACATTGCTGGACATGGTGAGGAGCATGCTTAGCGGCTCAAGGCTTCCTAAATCCTTATGGACTGAAGCCCTTAAGATGGCAACGTATATTCTTAACCGAGTTCCAACCAAGGCTGTTGAGAAGATGCCATTTGAGTTATTCAAGGGTTGGAAATTGAGTTTAAGACATATGTGCATTTGGGGATGCCTGTTTGAATTAAGGGTCTATAAGCCACAAGAAAAGAAGCTAGCAAAAGGACCATTAGTGGCTACTTTATTGGATATGCTGAAAGGTCTAAGGGATATAGGTTTTATTTTCCATCTCATAGCACTAGGATTGTGGAATCAAGAAATGCTAAGTTTCTTAAGAATGACTTGATTAGTGGGCGCGATCAAACCCAGAACTTAGATTCTGAGAATGGTCATATGAATACCTAACCTCCTACATCAAGTGATAGCTTGGTTATAATCCATGCTCCTCAAGCACAAACGGGTATTAAAGAACCAATCCTTGAGGATCCACAAATTGCTAACTAAGACCAAGTTGATCCAGTTGTTTAACAGCTTCCAGAAACTGTTGAGCAACTAGTTGAAGAACATACTCCCCAAGAGGATGTTGAGTCAACATTAAGGAGGTCAACCAGGAAATGGAGGTTAGCAATCCCTAATGATTATGTAGTGTACCTACAAGAATCTGACTACAATATAGGAGTCAAAAATGATCCTGAGATATTTTCACAAGCCATCGGTTGTAGAGAATTTGAACTATGCCTCAAAGCTATGAAGGAAGAGATGGATTCCATGGCATCCAACAGAGTCTGGGATCTCGTTAAGTTGCCTAGTGGTTCCAAGGCCATTGGATGTAAATGGGCCTATAAGATGAAAAAGGACTCATTAGACAACATTGAGAGATATAAGGCAAGACTAGTAGCCTAGGGATTTACTCAAAAGGAAGGAATCGATTACATAGAGACCTTCTCTCCTGTATCTGAGAAAGATTCCCTCTGTGTTGTAATGGCATTGGTTGCACATTTTGACTTAAAACTACATCAGATGGATGTGAAAATGGCATTCCTCAATGAAAACATTGAGGAAGAGGTATATATGAAACAACCTGAAGGATTCTCCTCTAGTGCTAGTGAGCACTTGGTTTGCAAGCTTAAGAAATCCATATATGGATTGAAACAAGCCTCTCGCTAATGGTATCTTAAGTTTCATGAAGTCATCTCCTCATTTGGTTTTGTTAAGAACATCATGGATCAATGTATATACCAGAAGGTCAGTGGGAGTAAGATTTATTTCCTTGTGCTATATGTGGATGATATATTACTTACAACCAATGATAATGGGTTGCTATATGAGGTAAAATGATTTCTTTCTAAGAATTTCGATATGAAGGATATGGGTGAGGCATTTTATGTCATTGCATTAAGATCCATAGGGATAGAACTCAATATGTTTTGGGTTTACACAAGAGACCTACATTAGTAAAGTTGTTAGCCTAGAATATTCTAAGTTATACATTGGTCTTAATGTTGAAAAACAATTATTATCTAACAATATGTTTTAGTGTTTTTGAATCTATTTTTCAGGTCCAAAGAAAGCTCAAAGGTATTTGATTCA
>JANHAO010014473.1:0-15299 GCA_026873985.1 Saraca asoca
TCTTTTCTCATTTATTATTTGATGTAACATAACTGTAGCTTGTAATTAATACATGCAACCCCTCCTTCCTCTATAAATAGGATTATATTGTTAGAAGGGGGAAAGGACAATCTTGTAAGCAGAAACTCTGCAAATCACTTTACATTAATAAAGTTTCCACCGTGGACATAGGGTCCGGTACCGCCCGAATTTGGCCGAACCACGTTAAACGTGCTGTTCCTTTTTCTTCATCTTCTTCTCAGTCCTTCCTCTTCCACACTTCAAAGGCAGTATTGGATCCCAGAACTCCTCCCTGTTGGCTGAGGTTCGAGTCTCCCGTACGAACCGAATTTCACCGTCAACATCTCTCATGTTACTCGTAATATGTGGAAGTATCAATGTAATTTCATGAAGTCATTTGATCTAAATGCTACATGGAAAACATAAACCAAATGAATGAACAAGAAGACCTATAATGTAGAAGATCATAACACAAGCGATTCGATAGATTTCAATTCCTATATATGCACTCATGCAGTACTTCATTGTATGATATATAGATATATAAATTCTACAATATATATAAGATCCATTTGTATAGATAATATTATCATTTACATCAGAAAACTATATGCTTTGGAAGAAGGTTGTATAGCTTGGGAAGGGGGTTTTGATTGTTCAAAAAGAAGAATCTACTTCGACCGATCTGCCTTTAGGCATAACCATACATAACATAGAAGTCGCACTCAAACAGGGTAAGCAATTAGCTAGAGCAGCAATTGCAATAGCAAAACTGATTGCAAACGAGGGGAAATCGGCCACATTAAAATTACCTTCTAAAGAGGTCCATTTAATACCTAAAAACTACTCAACAACAATCAGACAAGTGGGGAATGTTAGGGTAAACTAGAAAAATTTGGGTAAAGCTGGATCAAAATGCTAGCTAATTAAACATCCTCTAGTAAGAGGAGTGGTTATAAGCCTTATAGACTATACGTATAGGGTGGTGAAAGAAAAGCCTTGATTGGTAAAAAAAAAAAATCCATAACTCCTTGGGGTTATCCTACACTTGGAAAAAGAAATAGAAAAAGGAATAAATATAGTGAGAATTGGATTCTTCATTGCCATATACATAGTAGAGTAAGGAAAATTGAATTTGTTTCTTGGTCTTTACAAAAGAAAAAAGAAGTAATTCACTGTGACAAAAAAAGTTCTTTTGTAGTGAATCATTTTTTAAGAAAAATAACTAAGCTAAACACAATGTTATGGGTAAACGACGGCCATTGAACCCACGCATGATGGATTCACAATCCACTACCTTGATCCACTTGACTACATCTGCCCCAAGACTATCACTATGTAAAAATTACATAAATTTCCATTTTTGCCTTTTATCAATTATCAATATTTTTTCTTATAAGTTTTTCCTCATCTTTCTAAAATATGATCGAATAAGCAAAAAATAATTAAATTTCTCTCATTATTTAAAATGTAAAATAAAAAATTCTTACTAAGAAAAATGTATAGGTTTCTAAATAAAACAAAGAAGAATAGGAAAATCCATTTTTATGGTGAAATAAAGAATAAAAAATAAAAAAGAATAATAATGTTGAAGTAAATAAAAAACTACTAAAAAAGTTAAAAGAAAAGAAAGAAAGTAAAGGAGCAATATCAATCCTCTTGAAATGGTTATTGCTCTTTTACTTTCTATTATTAGTAGAAACTGGCACTATGCAGTAGACTAACAGAAGCCCAGAAGAAGCCGGACCTGACTAGGCGGCGAGTTCACCAGATCACTGTACAGAAGCCCTCAGCTCGTTGAAGATTCAAGCTCACTGGGTGAAATAGCTTGAAGTCGCAAGCTAGCGGCATCCTCAGCAAATAAGCTTAAGCACGCTAGGATGCAACTTCATTTAACCAAAAGCCAACTGAAGTTAAGCATAAAGCCAAACAACTTGCACCGCTATCCTACAAATATGGCCATCAGGGTCCCACTTACAAAAAATAGCCTACAAAAGCTAGTCTCTAATACCTTAGGTAGTCTTGTACATTTAATATTTGATATAACAAATATATAGTTAATTTAGTTCTATTTGTACTCCTCCATGCTCCTATAAATAGGGGGCTAGAGTCATTGAAAAACAGAGTACATATGAGATACTAGCAGGAACTCGGTCGGAAGTAATAGAAAAACTCTGTAAACATTCCTTCATACTAATAAAATACCTCCGTCGACATAGGGTCCGGTGCCACCTGAATTTAGCCGAACCATGTTAACCCCCTGTGTCTTTCTCCTTTTTCCTCTTTCCTCCTGCCATCCAGTGCCTTTCCGTCACCTCAATAATCAGATAACAGCTTAGGTCCCCAAAGATCCCTCCCCATTGGTTGGATTCAAATCCGGCCAAAATCCACTGTCAACATTTTGGCACGTCCAGTCTGGCCCTTCTATTCTCTGGTTGTCTTTTTGTCTCTCTGGTTGATTTTGTTCAGATTAAAATGGCAAGAGGAAAAGCTGTTAGGAAGCCAGACACTATCATCAGTAGACTCGAAAGTCACACTGCTAGCTCTTCTACCGTCAAAAGCACTAACAGTTTGGCCTCTCTGGTTCATTGTCAACCCGATGTCACTGTCCCCGAGACTAACAGAGCCTAAGCGTGGTGCCAGTGCCAGGAAGCATTTGAAGGTTTAATGAAGAGGATGGCTAAAGCATTCCAAATGCTAACTCAGGCACAAGCCCGAAGTATGCTAAGACGACCCGAAGTCATCACACCCAGAATTATCCCCTGACAGTAGCAAGCTGGAACTTCAAATAGAGCCAGTCATGAGCACATCTCAGATCATCCCCCACTCGATGAGGAGGATACGAGAAGCCACCAGGATTCTAGTCAGAAATCTAAAGGATTGCCATTGATGGTGGAAGAATTGTTCCAAAGGGTGAAACAACTAGAGGCACACCCCCTAGCTCGAGGTGACTAGAGCTGTGTCAGGGAACAAACTCCCTTCTCCAGGAAGATCAAAATAGAGCCTCTCCCCAATAAGCTTAAAATTCCCACCTTCCCACTCTACAGTGGAGACAGCGATCCATTTAACCACTTAGACATGTTCAATGATCAGATGGATCTTTGGACAAGTAATCCCCTAATCAAATGTTGTGTCTTTCCCATTGCATTGGGAGATGCCCCCAAGCCTGGTTCAGGAACCTCCCAGCCTATAGTATCAAAAGCTAGGAGGAATGTCAGCAAAAATTTCTTGACCACTATAGGGCATTGAAGAAGCAGCTCACACCCCCTTACCATCTTGCCACAATCTTCTAGCATAAGCATGAGCCTTTAAAAGACTACATTACTCGATTTAGGCATGAGATTGATAATGTGGAAAGCCCATCTGATGAAAGCATTTTGACGACAATATCTGCTAGGCTTCATAAAGATGGTAAACTATATAAAAGTATATACAAATCCCCAGTAACACACCTAGAAGAATTCTACGATCAAGCTGCCAAGCAAATCAGGTGAGAACAGACATTCGATGCAAAAAAGCTTGACTGAACAACCTAGGTCAAAATAAGAGGAAGAATAGTCATCAGGACGTGAAAAGTAGCTCTAACTCCCAGCTTGCAAAGAAGGCCAAAGTTGAGCAACCTCAGCAATTGGCTCATCTCGAGCACTATGGTATCTTGTTAGATACTCTTAACTAGATTTATGTAGTAGAAAGGAATAGAGAGGATTTTGGAACTCCCACTCCCCTATGGATACCTCGCGCAGGCAGAAATATGAACAAATTTTGTGCATATCACAACGAAGTGGGACATAACACTTCAGACTATCGAGCCCTTAGAGATGCCATTGAGGATCTGATTAAGAGAAGGCACCTGAAGGAGTATGTGTTACAGCCTGCAGTGCAGCAACCTCCTTGACTTCAGTAGGACCTCAAGTAAGAGCAGCCAGTTGTAGTAAGAACCATATATTGAACTTATATTTTGATGCACGAAAAAGTGCCCTAAATTCTGTGTAGGTTGGTCCATGTAGATTCTTTTGAAAATTCTAGAAAGTGTTTGACTTGATCTTGAGATTCAGAGAAATGCACATTTTACAAACTGAGTCTCGAGTTATGATTGAGTGTCACAGTCAATGCAATCGAATCTCACAGTTCCCATGCAATCAAACTTCGTAGCTTCCATGCAATTGAGCTTTATAGCTTTCATGAGATCGAATCTCATAGTTCCCATGTGATCAAACTTCATAGCTCCCATTCAATTGAGCTTCATAACTTTCATGTGATCAAATCTCATAGCTCCCATGTGATCTAAAAGCTCATGCATGGGAGTAAATTTCTTAGCCACCGCATGCACATAGTGATCTTATCATACATGCTAGCAATTTTCTTAGCCACCACATGTGTGCAATTAAAAGTTCACGGGTACGAACAACTTTCTTAGCCACCATACATGCGTAACGACCTTACTACACATACGAGCAACTTTCTTAGCCACCATGCATTGCAATCTTATCATACATGTGAGCAACTTTCTTAGCCATCGCGTATGTGCAATTAAAAGCTCATGCATACAAGCAACTATCTTAGCCATCATGCACCTCATATGTATGCAGTGACCTGATTGAACGTATGAGTAACTTTCTTAGCCACCATGCATTATAATTTTATCATACAGGCGAGCAACTTTCTTAGCCACCATATATGTGCTATTAAAAGCTCATTCGTAAAGGAAACTTTCTTAACCACCTTGTGCATGCAGTGACCTTACTACAC
This sequence comes from Saraca asoca, assembly GCA_026873985.1. Taxonomy (NCBI): domain Eukaryota; kingdom Viridiplantae; phylum Streptophyta; class Magnoliopsida; order Fabales; family Fabaceae; genus Saraca; species Saraca asoca. The sequence goes on from JANHAO010014473.1 coordinate 4,750, forward strand.
ATACGAGCAACTTTGTTAGCCACCATGCATTGCAATCTTATCATACATACGAGCAACTTTCTTAGCCATTGTATGCACATGACCTAAATTTCATAGCTATCATGCGACCTTAATTTCGTAACTATCATGCGAACTAAATTTCACAGCTCTTATGCGATCGCACACTTTAATGGTATGTGGCCTGCTCACATATCTTTTACTTATATTCAAATCAAATTCATCTTTTAATAAAAAAACATTATCGATTGGCTACTCTATTATTCTTATATGCATAATTAACATTTATTATTTGAAGAATTGCAAGACAAATAGCTAAGCACCAAAATGAAAAAAGAAGATTTTATTCATAAAAAAGCCTCAACAGGGTACATATACATCAGAAAGAGTCAAAATACATGTCAGAGAAAGCTATAGCCAGTTCTTCTAGAAGAAGGATTGATGCATAAGGGGAAAGCTCACACCAATTAGAGGGATAACCATTGAAAGACGAACCCTTGATGATCAACTCGCTTAAGTCCTCAACTTTCTTCTTCTAGCTCCCCCTCCTCGGCAGCAATCTCTTCCTCAACTTGACTCCTAAAATCGAGAAGTCTAAGAGAGCCTGTCAAAATGGTAGAAAAGGAAAAACCTCATAACCTTGAGGACATAATCCAGGAACTATATGAGATCCCTCCATATTATAGGAAAAGTATTGACTTAAAACCTCCTTACATAGCAGACCATACATGCCTCACTTAAAAAGCAAAGCATTAGGAAATCGAGAGGTTTATCTGAAACTTCCATTTGGTCACTCTTTGAAAGGAGAAGAGGGCTCTTCTTGCTTTAAATAAACTCAGTTTGAAGAAGTCGAAGGACACAGAAGGAAATCCCTAACTGCTTTCATTTAATAGCTTGGAAGAAAGAGAGGCCAACGCACTAATAATCATAAGATGTGTTTCACCTTGAAAAATGAAGTGGCAGGTTGATTTGAAAGGCTTTGACTGCACAATTGTCCATGGCTGAGATTAAAGGTATCCTCTAGTCTTAGATCTAGAATGGGCTAGATAAGGGCCCAATTCCAAAAACTTATCCATACGACCTTCTGAGTCTCTAAAGCCTTAGTTCCTTGAAGCCCCACCTCATAAGGGAGAGCAAGTGTGCAAGGAAAAGGCCAAATTCACGATGTATTGCTACTACACATGTTTTTGCCAGTAGAAGTCTAACTCTCAGTTCACAAAGCAAACTGAGAGTTGGAGGGCTAATGTTATCAGTAGAAATTGACACTACACAGTGGGCTAGCAAAAGCCCAGAAGAAGCTGGACCTAACTAGGGGGTGAGTTTGCTAGATCGTTGTACAGAAGCCCTCAGCTCACTAAAGATTTGAGCTCACTGGGTGAACCTGCTTGAAGTCACAAGCCAGCAGCATCCTCAGCAAACAAGCTCAAGCATGTTAGGATGCAACTTCATTTAGCCAAAAGCCTGCTGAAGTTAAGCATAAAGCCAAACAACTTGCACTACCATTCTATAAATATGGCCATCAGGGTCCCACTTGCAGAAAATAGCCTACAGAAGCCAATCTCTAGTACCCTAGGCAATCTTGTACATTTAATATATTGATATAACATATGTACAGTTAATTTAGTTCTATTTGTACCCCTGCATGCTCCTATAAATGGGGGCTAGAGTCATTGAAAAAGAGAGAGCACATATAAGATATTAGTAGGAACTCGACCGAAAGCAATAGAAAAACTCTATAAACATTCCTTTATACTACTAAAATACCTCCATGGATGTAGGGTCTGATGTTGCCCGGATTTAGACAAACTACATAAACCCCCTGTGTCTTTCTCATTTCTCCTCTTTCCTCCTACCATCTAGCGCCCTTCCATCACCTCAATAACTAGAGAATGGCTTGGGACCCCAAACAACCTTCCCCATTAGCCAGATTCGAATCCGACCGAAATCCACTGTCAACACTTTCAAAAACTCGTATTCGTTAAGATCCAAATCTTATCCATTTATAAAAGGATCCTAGATGGTAGCTAGGTCTAAAAGGAAATTAAGAGCTTTCCATTCATACATAACTTCCATCCCAAGGTTAAAATAGTTAATAATATCAGCCCAGGTATTAATTACACAACCTTGGTGCTTATACCTAAGGTGGTAAACTAGATACCTAGTACGGGCCAAGAATTTAGGAAGAAATGTCAAGAATAGGAATTGTTAAAACTATCGTATTGAAAGATCAATCAGCCAAAATAACCATGAGTAGCTATAATATTATAGGTTTCTTCCTCTTGACCAAATCTATAACCTTCATTAGTAGATTCATTTTCTATGGTTTCCCTGATCAAACTAGAAGTTACCAAGGACCCATTCATGGCACTGAATAGAGAACCATTGAATACACCAGCTATGCCTAATGTATGAAATGGATGTATAAGAATATTATGCTCAGCCTAGAATACAATCATAAAGTTGAAAGTGCCACAAATTCCTAGAGGCATATCATCAGAAAAGCTTCCTTGACCAATTGGATAGATTAAGAAAATAGTAGTAACAACTACAATAGGAGCTGAATATGCAATAGTAATCCAAGGGCACATACCCAAATGAAAACTAAGTTCCCACTCATGACCCATGTAAAAAGCTACACCAAGTAAGAAATGCAGAACAATTAGCTTATAAGAACCACCATTGTATAACCATTCATTAACGGATGTCGCTTCCCATATCAGGTAAAACTGCAAACCTATAGCCACATAAGTACAAATAATGGCATCAAAAATGATATTGTTTCCATAAAGTCAAGATCCAAAAACATGCTTACAATACCACCAATATCTACTGAGGGACAACAATGAAAGCAATAATAAATATAGAAGTTGAGGTCAATAAGGTAGGGACTATTAAAATACCAAACCATCCGATGTAAATACAATTTTCAATGCTGGTTATCTAATTACAGAAGTAACCCCAAAGGTTTTTGCTCTCATGTCTGTCTAAAATTGCAGTCATGATAAAATCTTGGTTTATTCAATCATCAATGACTCACAAGCAAACAAATTCTCTATAACTAAATAATAGAGGCTTATTATTTAACAATTTAGCTAATTTATATATATAAATAAAACTGTTGATAAAAAAAGTTTCAAAAAATGTCAATTTTTTGTTAAAATTCATAATAGTACATGTTAATATGAATTTTCTAAAGTGTGTACTGATGCATAACTCTTAATTGAAAGGTGTCTTAATGATTGAAGGTAAATTATAAAATGTGTGATTATTGATTAAGTGCGCAATGAATGTTTGATTTTTATAGATTTTAAAAACTACCTCTAGTGGCCAAGTCTTCCAAGCTCTTGGTCCACAAAAAATTTTCTTATAAATATGTGTTAACAGTGGATTTTGGTTCTTCCAAATTCCAGCCAACCAGAGAGATTCTTCTGGAACTCAAACTATTTTTAGTTAAACAAAATGAAGAACAAAGGAACAAAGAGGAAGAGCAACAAAGATACAGTATTTTTAACGTGATTCGGCCAAAGTTGGACGGCACTAGCCCCTACATCCATGATAGCCTTTTATTAATCTGAGAAGAATTTTATAGAGTTTCGGTATTTTCTTTTATCTTGGCTTACAAGGATCTCCTTCCTCTTATTTATAAAGGATGGGGAGGTTATAATGGTAATTACATGATTTGTATTTCTGTTACATCAAAATAAATATACAAGACAACCTAGGCTACTGCCAAATGTCTTCTACAGACTAGTGGTTAATTTCTGAAGTTTGCTTTATGTGGGTGGGCTCGTAGTGCTACTCCTTACAAGTTGGTCCCACAAATTAAGTCTAAGAAGGTCACTGCTTCAAGGCTTCCCTCAATGAGCTCTTTGCTGAGCGAGGTGCAATGTCCAAGAACTGGGACTGTGGGGTTATTGTTGGCCTTTAGTTAGCGAAAATGAACTTTATGAGCTCACCTTTGGCAATACAAGCTTACGTATGGCAAGGTGTTGGCTATGTGAGTTGGATCTCATTCCTTGGTGAGTTGGGACTCCACCTTGTTCTGTCGCTTGCACAAATAATGGCCTAATGAGCTTAGCTTATTTCTCTCTTAGATTTAGTTTGCTATCAGGTCTTTGTCAACCCATCTCATAGAACCAGAGAATACATATAACATAAGCCCCAATTCTTAGCTCTCTTCACAAGCTAGGAGTTAAACAGTTTTGCTGACAAAGGGCCTTCTTTATGGATTATTGTGCAGTCAAAGTCTTTGATCAACCTATCGTTCATCTGATCCAGGCCATACCTCATGTTATACGTATCTCACTATCACAGATGAGTTTGTCTTATTTTCTTCCAAAGAATTTAATAAGAGTGGTTAGGAGCTTCTCCTGGACTTCTTCGATGAGACCAGGCTGGTTTATTATTTAAAGCATGGGAAGTTCTTCTTCCTTTAGCGATTCAATGAATAGATGGGAGCCTCAGATAAGTCCCCCCATATTTCCAATGGTCTCTTTTTTTGGAGAGATGTGTATGGTCTGCTGTATAGGATGCTTTTTTGAGCAATTCTCCTTCTCTAAGAATGAGGAAAGATCTTATATAGATATTGGATTATTTCCTCATGGTGATGCTGTGGGGTTCCTCTTTTTCAGCCATCCCAGTATGCCTCTTTGGAATCTTCAGTGCTAAGGGTGAGGCTAAGGAGGAGCTTGCTGATAAGAAGGATGATTAGAAGAAGAAAAGTTAGGGACCTGATGTGTTCCTTAATCCCCTAGTTGATGGGAGTTCACCTCATGGTGTCCAGCCTTCTTTTCTATAATGTAATAGTCATAGGCTTCTTTTGTTTAGACTTGTATTTTGAATTTTCTCAATGTAAATTTGCCTTGTTTAGGCTTTTAATGAATGAATTCTTTGTGATTCTTGCATTTTATATTGTGTTTGAATGTTCTACACATCACAGATGATAATGTGAAATTCTGCAAATCACAACAAAATGAGATACTTGAATAGCCAATCGACCATGCCTCTTGGTGAATGACGAGTTGAGTGTCGAGGTGCCTTAGTTGTGAGTAGTACATAAGTCACACAAGAGTTGTGCCTAGGAATAAGTCACATGCGAGCTACAAACATTAAGTCGTATGAGAGCTGTGAACATTAAGTTATATAAGAGTTACGAACATTAGATCACATGAGAGTTACGAACATTAGGTCACATGAGAGCTGTGAACATTAAGTCATGTGAAAGCTGCGCTTCGTGAGCTATAGTGACTTAGTTGCCCAGGAAATGAGTTTATTTTGAGTGTCTCCATGCCTTAACTGGACTGGAGGTCACAGTCGGCAGATGAGTTTCTGGAATAAACTCCGGGGGCTTTAGCTTGGAAGCTGGCAATTGTACTGGAATGAGCTCTAGTGGCCTCAACTCAAAAGTTGGTAATTGTACCGAAATGAGCTCTGATAGCCTTAGCTCAGAAGCTGGCAATTATATTAGAATGAGCTCTAACGACCTCAACTTGAAAGCTTGTGATTGTACTGAAATGAGCTCCGATGGCCTCAGCTTAAAAGCTAGTGATTGTACCAGAATGAGCCCCAGCAGCCTCAACTCAGAAGTAGACAATTGCACCAGAATGAGCTCTGATAGCCTCAGCTCAGAAGCTAGCAATTGGATGAGGCCATAGGAGAAACACGCCTTGGTAGTCCTTAAAGCCTGACAAGTAGCTGACTTTGCGATATTGAAAACAACTTGCTTTTCTATTTTAACACTGTTGATGGTGAATTTCGATTTTGCCAAAATCCAGCCAACTAAGAGGTTCTTTCAAGACTTAGATTGGCTTCCGATTGAACAAGATTGAGAACGATGGAATGGAGAGGAAGTGTAAAAAATATGTAGTATTTTAACGTGGTTCAGCCAAGGCCGGACGGCACCGGCCCCTACATCCACGATAGCATTTTATTAATCTAAGAAGAATTTTATAGAGTTTTGGTATAAGGATTTCAACCTCTTTATAGTGACATTTGCTAAGAATTCACTCAGAGTACATACATCAAAATTTGGGTTATTTCTACTTGCTTCATTACAAGGCTAAAATATGGTTCTCACTATGGTAGGCTGCTCTTACTCAAGATCCCGTTGAGGCTGAGAGGGTTGTCGTCCCACAGGCACAGCATGTATTCTTTTAAATGGCCTCTTTTGATCAAATCTTTGATTGCATCTCTAAGGGCTTGACAATCTGAAGTATTGTGCCTAGCTTCATTATGGTAAGTGCGAAACTTGTTCATGTTTCAATTTCCTTGAGGAGTTCTTAAGGGATTGGAAGTCCTGAAGTCTTCTCTACCCTTTTCTATCTCAAAAATCCTATTCAGAGTGTCTGACAGGATGTTGTAATGATCATGGCGACTTGGAGGCTGAGGTCACATGACTCTCACTTTCTTCGAAAGCTAGTTGTTGGGGTGAGTCTTCTAACCCTCATTGTTTCTCTTCTTACTCTGCTCAGAGCCATTCGCCTTGTCCCTCTAATTTTCTAAACCAAATGTCTCTTCCCACCTAATCTGTTTGGCAACTTGATCATAAAATTCACCTAGGTCTGCCACTGGGGATTTGTATATACTTTTGTTCAACTTGCCATCCTTATGAAGTCCTACTAAGACTGCTGTCAGGATGCTCTCTTCAGATGGGCTCTTGACATTATCAATCTCATGTCTAAATCAAGCGATGTAATCTTTCAACGACTTATGCTTGTGCTAAAAGATTGTAGTGAGGTGACAGGGGGCATGAGCTGCCTCTTCAGTGCCTTATATTGGTTGAGAAATTTTTTCTGACATTCTTCCTAACTGCTGATGCTACAGGCTGGGAGGCTCCTAAATCACGTTCAAGGTGTATCTCCCAATGTGGCCTAGAAGATATGACATTTAATCAAGGGGTTACTTGTTTGGAGATCCATCTGGATGTTGAACATATCCAGGTGGTTGCATGGATCATTGTCCCTATTGTACAGTAGGATAAAAGGGATTTTGAGCTTATGAGGGAAGGGCTCCTTCTCAATTTCCTTAGAAAAAGATCTTCTGAGTGACTTCGATCGTCTCGAGCTCGAGGGTGCACCTCTAACTGCTTCACCCTCTGAAGTAACTCTTTTACCAATAAAATCAATCCCCCAAATCATTGGCTAAAGGCCTGACGGCTCTTCTTATCTTCCTGATCACATGAGTGGCGACTTGAAGTGTGCTCTTGATTAGCTCTATTCAAACTTGCAACTCGCTGTGGCTAGTGAATGTTCTCAAGTGTAACGACCATGGTCTACCTTTACAAACCCTCTTCTGCTAGCATCTGCAATGCCTTAGCCATTTTTCTCACTGAACCTTCCAGCACTTCTTGGCATTAGTGCCTTATTTGCACTTCGTCAATTTATGGGACAGTAATAGCAAGTTGGTGGTGAATCAAGGGGAGCAAACCATTGGTGGCCTCAACAGTGGAAGAACTTGCCATATGACCCTTAAGCTGGTTATTAACAGCATCTAACTTCCTAATGGCTTTTCCCCTGGCTATTACAGCTAAATAGAGAGTGAACTAGAATATAGAAAATCAATTAAAACTCATATGGGTTCCCATAAATAAAGCCAAAATGTTGATAATAGATTTCAGTTCTGCTAAAATCCAACCAATCAGAGAGGTTCTTTCAGGATTCAAACTGGCTTCAGGTTGAACAAGATGAAGAAGATGGAATGGAGAGGAAGTGCAACAAACACACAATATTTTTAAAATGGTTCAGCCAAAGCCAGACAGCACTAGCCCCTACATCCATGGTAGCATTTTATTAATTTGAGAAAAATTTTACAAAGTTTCAATATAGGGATTTTAGCCTCTTTACAGTGATCTCTTCCCTCTCATTTATAAAGGCTGAGGAGGTTACAATGATAATTACACAATTTGTATTTCTCTTACATCAAAGTAAATGTACAAGATAGCCTAGACTACTGCAAAATATCTTCTATAGACTGTTGGCTGATTTTTGAGTCTTGCTTTCTATAGGTGGGCTTGTGCTGCTACTTCTTATAGGCTAGTCCCACGAACTAAGTCTGAGACAGTTGCTGCTTCAGGGCTTCCCTTAGCGAGCTCTTTGCTAAGTAAGGTGCGATGTCCGTGAGCTAGGACTATCTGGGGTCAGTGCTAGCCTTTGGTCAGCAAGGATGAATTTTGCGAGCTCGCCTTTGGCAATGCAAGCTCACATATAGCGAGATGCTGGCTACAAGAGCTAGATCTCATTCCTTAGCGAGCTGGGACTTCGCCTCATTGCGTTGCTCATGTAGATATCAGGTTAATGAGCTCAGTTCTTTTCTATTAGACTTAATCTATTGTCAAGCCTTTGCCAGCCCATCTCACAAAATCAGAGAACACATATAACAAATACTTTATAGAGAATTGATTCAAAAACTAGCATAGAAATTTTAACTTTTGAAATGCACTGATAGCCTTAGTGAATAATCCTCACTGTGGAGGTCTGCTTTTGTCCGGGAGCTTATTGGGATTGTCTGGGTTATCACCCTAAAGGCTGTACCACGTAATCCCACAAACCACCTCTTTTGATTAGGTCCACGATCACGTCCCTGAGTGCCTAACAATTCAAAGTACCATGCCTAACTTCATTGTAGTAGGCACAAAATTCCTCTTTATTTCTTTGCCTATAGGGAACCCTTATAGGGTCGGGCTTCCTGAAGTCTTCTTTATCCCTTTCTACTATGTATATCCTATCCTGGGAGTCCGATAGGACGCTGTAGTGCTGATGGTAACCTAGGTGTTGAGGTCACTCGCCCTTAGGCTTGTTAGATTTCTTTACAGTCCACTCGCCAGAGTGGTCACTTTGGTCCACATTGCCCCTATTCTTATTATGGGCGAAGCTATCATTCTTGTCCTTCCAATCAGGCCTTCTTGAGCCAAAGGTTTATTCCCACTTGATCTGCTTGGCAGCTTGTTCATAAAACTTGGTTAAATCCTTCACTAGGGACTTATATAGACTTTTGTATAATTTTTATCCTTGCGGAGTCCTATGGAGATTGTTGCCAAAATGGTTTCTTCAGATGGATTCTCCACTAAGTTGGCTTCAAGTCTAAACCTAGCAATGTAATCCTTCAGTGACTCATGCTTGCTTTGGAAGATCATCACGAGGTGACAGGGGGCATGAGTTGCCTTTTTAATGCTCAGTACTGGCTGATAAACTTCTGTTGACACTCTTCCCAGCTACATATTGAGCGAGCTAGAAGGCTTCTAAACTAGGCCCAAGGTACACCTCCTAGTGTACCTGGGAAAACTCAGCATTTAACCAGAGGATTAACTATTTGTAAATCCATCTGAATGTTAAATGCATCCAAATGGTCACAAGGATCAGTGTCCCTATTGTATAGAGGAATCATGGGGACTTGAAGCTTAAGGGGGAGGGGCTGAGCCTCAATCTCTATGGAGAACGATGACCTGTCCTTATAGCGAACTCAGTCATTAGGAGCTTGGAGATGTTCTTCCAATTAGTTCATTTTTTAATATAATTCTTCCAGTAGTGGGTCCCGCACCCCAAATCACTAGCCAAAAGATTGTTGATCGCTTTGACTCTCCTAATCGTGAGAACAGTGACCTAGAGACTATTATTGTGAGCAGTGACTTGAAGACTGATTGGCTCTGCTCAAATATGTGGAACATTCTTAGGTATAGTGGCTTCTTTTTGCCTTTGCAAACCCTGACATTGTGCTTGTGCTAGCACGGTGACAGCTTTAGTCAGTTATGTCATCATATTTTCCAATCTCTCCTGACGTTAAAGCCAAGTTTGTGCTCTATCGAGGCCATTGGCAATGGCAGTAGGTTGCAAAGAGCTGGACAAGGGCAAGCTAGTTGCAACACTAGTGATAGGAGTGGTAGAGGAATTTGATATAAACACATGACCTTCCGGGGGGTCAACCAATGCATTCGAAGCTCTAGTGGCTCCCCCTTTTGCCATTGCAATTACACCAGAAATCAACCAATGTATAGGAAATCAACTAAGGAACAGATGAGTCCCCACAGATGGCACCAAAATGTTGATGGTGGATTTCAGTTCTGTCAGAATCCAGCCAACCAGAGAGGTTCTTCTGGGACTTAAACTGTTTCCAGTTGAGCAAGACGAATAATGAAGGAAGAACAAGGAAGAGCAGCAAAGACGTAGTATTTTTAACGTGATTCAGCCAAAGCCGGACGACACTGGCCCCTAAATCCATGGTAGCATTTTATTAATCTGAGGAGAATTTTATAGAGTTTTGGCATCTGCTTTTAGCTTGGCTTACAAGGATCTCCTGATGTGTTTATTTCACAAGCACACGGCGTTGCTATAGTAGAGACTGACGAATACAGGTCGAATCCCACAGAGATTTCTGTATCAACTACTAGAGTTTTGCAATCCAAGTTACCTAAATCAAATAAAAGAGCTGCAAATAAAAAGAGAAATAATAAAAGGAAACATTAATAAATAAATAAACTAAATTCAATTATTAAAAAGCCTAGGATTAGGATTCACCATAATTATGATTTCTCTACAACTAATGTAAATTCTTTCCTATCA
>JANHAO010014474.1:0-15311 GCA_026873985.1 Saraca asoca
TCAAGAGTGGCATTGATTCCTGAACTCTACATTCTGTTGGTTGGAGTTTGGTTCCCATATACGAACCATATTTCGACGTCAACATGTGTCAACAAGTGAAGGTAGAACATCAGCATCTAGTAGGACTGCATTAATTCATTAAGATTCCAGAATTGAAATTGGAAAGCATAATGATGGACTTCTTAGTTGGATTGCCAAGGTTGCCAAAAGGCTACGATTCAATTTAGGTCATCATTGATTGCTTAATTAAATTTGCCCATCTTTTGCCAGTTAGGATGACTTATTCAACTACTCAATATGCACAAATGTACCAAGCTTAGATAGTTTTTTTACATGGTATGTCATTGGCAATCATTTTAGATCGTAGCACTCAATTTCCTTTTCACTTTTGGCAATCATTTCAACAAGCATTGGTACTTAATTATAGTTTAGTACTATTTTTCATCCGTAAATAAAAGGTCAATCAGAGCGAGCGATATAAATTCTGGAAGACATGCTTTGAGCATGTGTGATGGAATTTGAAGGAAGTTAGGAAAAATATTTGCCACTTATTGAATTTGCCTGCAACAATAGTTATTTATCTAGTATCCAAATGACACCAATTGAGATATTGTATTAGAGAAGATGTAGATATCCGATAGGTTGGTTCAAGCTTAGAGAAGCAAAGTTATTAGGACTAAATCTTGTAGTAGACACCATTAAGAAGGTGTAATTGATTCGTGATCAAATAAATGCAACTCAAGACCAACAGAAATCCTATTCAGATAAAAGAAAAAGTGACTTAGAGTTTAAGATTGACGATTGAGTTTTTCTCAAGGTATCATGCATTTTAGTAAAAAGGGGAAATTGGCACCACGATATATTGGGCCATTTCAAATTATCAAATGCATAGGAGTTATGGTGTATCAATTAGAATTACTAGTTGAAATGCAAGGAATCCACCTGGTATTTCATGTCCCTATGTTAAAAATATATATCCCAGATTAGTCACATATAATTAAGGAAGAATTGATTCAATTAGACACTAAGCTAACTTATGAAGAACAACCAGTAACTATTCTTAATTGACAAGTTCAAAAGCTAAGATTAAGAGAAGTTCCTATGGTCAAAGTGTTGTGGAGGATGACATAATGAGCAAGAAGCCACATGGAGGCTGGAATCTGATGAACGAGAAAAGTATCTCTGATTATTCAATAAGGGATGAGTATAATAAATGTTTAGTGTAAGATGTTACTCATAACCATTAACTCATTTTACTTAACTTAGAGCCACTATTCAAAATTTGAGGATGAATTCTATTAAAGGGGGAGAATAGTAATACCTTGAATTTTTCTGAAATTACTTTCAGTAATAAAATGGCTTTTCAAAGAAATCTGAAAAGGTGAATGTGGAAATTTTGGGAGTTTCAAAACTGTAAATTCTAAGATATGAAGTGCCCATATATACTAGAAACAAATCACATGAATTTTAGGAATCCTAAGAAATTGGAAATTTCTATTTTGAATGCTCATAGAATAAAATTTGTGTTTTCAAGATTTAATTTTCAAAAAATTTTGGAAAGTTCAAGACCAGGGCTACAGGTACCTAATGAAAACTTGTAGTCATATGAAAATAATTAATTTAATTAAATTGTGTTGAAATTTTATAATTGTTGGCAATCAGTAAGTATGTTAAATTTGGACTCGAAGTTATAGGAAATGGTATGGTTATTAGAGAAGAAAATCAAGAAACTTGTCTAGGAAAAGTCAAAAGTAGAAGTTAACTTAATTTTCCCATTTTGCCTTTCAAGAGTTAGTTTCCTTTCCCTTCTTTATACCTATTTTTAGTTGCGTTCCATGTAACATAGTCAAACATCAACTTAAGGAAGCTCACTCACTCTCTCTCTGCATCATCTCTCATCAAGTAAGCATTTCATTTCTTCATGTTAATTTCTCATATTTTTGCTACTAATTCCTTTCTTCTTCCTCTTCAACTTTGTGCCAAAATCATGTTGATTCATCAAGAATAATTTGTGTTATGAATTTTTTAATCTAAAAGTTACTATTTATTTTACTATTCACTTCAAGAATCCATGTGAATTTTTGTAAGTTTTTAGAGCTTAAATATTTTATTTCTAGCTTGCTTCTATGGAATAAAACCATAAATATGATAGTATTTCATTATTTGATGAAAGAAACTTGAAAAAATCAATAAGCTAGCATGCTCTTCTTTTTGTTTATGAAGAGTATTGAAGGACCTTTGTAGAATATCTTGATTTCCTTGTTTCAACTACTTAGGTAAGTGATTCTTACTTCTCCTGTGAGTTGTAATATAGCTAATTGGATGTGAATGCATGAATTTTTAATTATGATGAGGAAAATGGGTATAGTGTGGTCTTATGGCTTAGTTTGAATTTGGTTGGATTTGTTAATATAAATGTGGTTCTGTGTTTGGAAAAGCTTGGATTTACACTTGTTTAAGCTTATAAAATAATGGTATATTAAACTTTATGATTTGGTGGAAGTTGGGTAGTGTTTCCCTAATTTTGGTTGCATTTCCAAAGCTCATGAGTTGAATCACCATATTTATATTGACCCCACGATTATGCTTGTAGAAATTGAGCTGCATTATGCCTTGTGATTCGAATAAGAAATTTAACTAGTTTCTTGTGATTCGAATCGATCCTTCCTACCCTATTTTTCAATTCCAATTGTGATTCTAATTGCATACATATGTTCGACTTCTTAAAAGTCTACAATTTTGGATGAACGGATTCATATTTAGCACTTTATGCTATCGAGTCAAATCGAAACCTTCTCATGTGAATCCCATAATTCCAATTGTGAGTCTACTTGAATTTTAAATGCGATCATGCTCGCACCTCTAGATTTATACATTCAAATAGCTTAAACTCATTTCTCTATAAAATAACTCTCATTTTCTTATCTGAACTCCATATAGTTTCCAACCATTTCCAATATAATCATCAATAAGTCCTAATTGAGCTAACTCATAAGCTAATATGTGATATGTTTGTTATGAATTATGATACTATTTGAAAGTTTGAAAATTTCCTATGAGATATGAGACTCTGAATGATGATGATGTGATGGAATTGATAAGATGAGATTGGGTATATAAATCAGATCCTAGATCTACGCATTCTGATATGTAGCATGGGATAAGGTGGAACCTGGAGTGATAAGGCTGGCAATTGTGTAGGATAAGGTGGAAAGGAGTAACAAGGAGAGTCTTGATTTTGATTGTTTATTTTTTTTACTTGAACTGCTATTACTATGAGAAATGTTGAAATATATTATATAATAATTTGACCTGAAATCTAAGGCATGTATATTTGCTATTGTTGGAAAATTTATAAATTTGGTTTGGATTATCTTACTAAGCCCTAGGTTCACTATTTTGTGGACTTTTTTTTTAGATTTTCGAGATATTATTGCTATTTCACCTTCTGAAAAGTAAGGATTGACAACAATCCAATGGAAATCACTACTAATGTCTTTTCCACCACAATAGATAGTCCTTTAGGAATGTAGAGATCATGATCCATTACATCATAATCCTAAACTTAGTTGGTTACAAATTGTTGCATGAAGTAGAGATTATTCCTTTACAATCCTCAATGTCTAGTTAATAATGGCCATCGAATGGTTTGATCCTTAGGGGATCTATCATCCATCCACACTTTTGAAAACCTGTAAATGGTGAGGCCATAGAATTCCTTGATGGCAGAGTTAGTTGAACCTATACTTTTTGGTCCCTTGACAAGTAATAGGTTGAACTACTTTTTGCTTTACCTTATCCTTGTGAAGACACGTGTGTGGGAGAATGACTCTTAGAGTAGGCTAGTTATTTGTATAATTCTTTTTTTTTTTTTTGAGAATTTGTTGGAAACTCTTTGAAACTTATGTTTTAACAAGCATGTGCCTTAATGGGAAATATCTTTGTATATTACAAAAGTATGTATATATCTCAATGAGTTTCTTTTCTTTCCTATAAGTTTATGATTTCTTATCTAATTAAATGAATTTGAGTAAATATGAGTAAGGAATATTGAAACAAGTATGAGTAAGAATGAAAAATAAAATACGTTAAAGGTAGGTGATTATCAACTAGGAATTGATATTTACACTGATCATAACCAGGAATTTTGGTTGTGATAATAATGTACATTAAAATATCTATCATTTTAGTCAATCTATTGTAAGAACAAATGCCAAACATAGAAAACAATTAATATAAAAATATGATCATATTTATTTATATATGAATAATGCACACAAAGTAGAAGATTGAGGATATTCAACATATAAAGGCATTGACTTACTCTAACTGATCTCCTAGCAACCTCACCATTTGCTTCTTGTTGAGATTTGACTTCAATTTATTTGCTAACAGATTAGAATATATTTTCAAACATTTTTTTTCATCGTAACAAAAAGGAAATTAGCAATATTAGTAGTAATAGCTTACATCTTTATAGTCAAGTGGCATAATGCATCTTTTACACAAAACTTAGTAACAACAGTCATTAAGTGATTCAAATAATAGCATCTTGTCAAATTTAGACTCAAGACTTGCAAAACAACAACACTAGATTAGCAATATCTAGAGTAAACAAAAAAAAAATCCACTTCAAAAGCTTGGACACATTATTGGGTGGATTGATATAAAGTATATAAGTGATTTAACAAAAACTATACTGCAGCAACATATACTATGAAACAAATTGACAACATACTAAAAATAAATTGAAAGAGACTGATGAGAGACATTTTCTTTTTGTCACAAGATTGTTGAGCATTCATATTAAATCAACACCCATTTATATAGGAGGAAAATTACAAGATAATCATAATAGCTTTGCAGGAAAATTACTTAAATTATTATTCAAAATAATAACTTTTTAAATAAGTGGATGAGGATAATAGTAATTATCATATTGAATATCCTAACTATTGACATTTTAAATATAGATAGGTGTGGTTATCAAATCTAATTCTCATATTACAATTTAAGAAAAAAGAATATATACATACATATATATGTCTGTTTGTTTTTATATAAAAAAAGAATATTCTAAGTATTGACATTATAAACAAATATTATATTATGGTACCAAGTATTTAACATGCAGTTTATAGCTCTAAATTTGTATATTTGATGTATTATTGTCACTAGCTTTTCATACTAATAAAATTATTTTGAATTAAATTGCATAAAAATAAATATCTTCATAAATAAATAGGGAATATGAACAAATTCAAATTAAAAAAATGGTTGTAGATAATTCTTTGTCTAAGAGATTGAATATTAGTTGTAGATAATTTTTACACTATTAGATAATTCCTTTATGTAAAAAGATAATTTTAATATTTTAATATAAAATTTATTTTATATTTTTACATATAGTACAAAAGAAAATATAAAATATTTAATTAAAAAATAATTTTGATGAGAAAGTTTTTAATAATAGTTAGACACCTGCCTATTTTCATTTTTAGGTCGAAGTCTTTCAATAATATATATACATATATTCTCTATTTTGAAAATTTAAAGCATACTTTCAAGCATCAATATAATCCCAATAAGAATATCCAATTGGATCATATCTTTTTGAAAATGTTTTGCCAACTAATGGATTTTTCCCCCCAATCAAAGAGTGAAAGGATCTTATCAATTTGAAAAGTTGAATGAGATATTATTGAACTTGATTCATCAATATAAGGTTTAAAATTTATAGTCCCAAAATCAACCAATATAAACTCATAGAATTTTAGATTTTTATTTAATAATTTTGATAAGTATTGCCAATTTTTTGGAAAAATTCTTGCTATTGTTTCCCCTAGAATTGGAATTCCAGGTTTCGAGCTCCATCTAGAGGATATGTTCAAGATTTGGTTTAGGGAAGTATTTGACAGTAACCTTGTTAGGGTTAGGCTGAGGCTGGATTATTCATAGGTTGTTTACTTTGGTAATTTAAAGAGCTTTTTAGGCAATAAGTTCGTTTAATTTGGAATGGCTAAAGGTCAAAGTTTTATCACTAGCAATTTCTGAGAAAGCTTTGATATCTTCTTCTTCAGCAATATTTGCCTAAGATTTCTTATGAAGGGCGAAAGGCATTTGGCTTGTAGGGTTTCAATTGAAAAAGAAAAATCAGTTGGAGTCAGCACTTTTGGCTATGGATTTGGAGGTGGTGACAACTTATTGGCCTTTATCTTTTGAATTTGAAGACTTAGATTTAGAATCTCAAGGCAAATCCTTATTTTTATCTTGTTTTTTCTTTGGCATTATTTTCTCTATAGGAATTTCCAAGTAAGAAAATCAAGAAGAGTATTTGAAGATTTTTTTATGTATTCAATGTCAAATCAAATATACTTAGAATAGCTTGCCATTTGGCAAAAATTTGTTTTGATGCAAGATTTTTTACATCCTTTTGTAAAACATCCTCAATTGATTTACAATTAACTCAAACATGAACTTTGGATTTAGCAAATCACTTTGAAATTTGTTGATGCACAAAATAATAGCGAATTTCTTTTATATTTGAATAGTTTTGTTAAGCATGATTCCAATGCTTAAATGTGAATACAATTGCATGGTCTTTGTCATTTTTCTCTTGTTTAAGAATACCTCCATATCCTATATCAGATGCTTCTATTTCTACTATTTCTTAAAGCAAAAATGTAGACATGGAAAATAATTAACTTGAGGGTTAACCCTTTTGATAATATTTGTATGAACATCTATCCAAGAAAGAGGAGTTTTCCTTAGATGATCATGCAAAGGTTGAATAACATTAGACATTTGAGGGAAGAAATCTAAGACATAATTTAAACATCAAAGAAATCTTTGTAATTACGTTTTATCAATAATTTTATTAGAAAATTTGTCAGTAAATTGGATCACTCTTTCAATTAGAGTAATAATTCCTTAGAAAATATAATAATCAAGAAAATAGATTTTTGGTTTTGAAAAGAAAGGTTTTTCTTTTGGAAATAGCAAGACCATTTTTTTTAGTAACTTCTAACAAAACACTTAGATGCTTGAAGTGTTGATCAATGCTCTAAGAGAAAACAAGAACATTGTATATGTACATAATGATGAATTTAACAAAAGGATTATATATATTGTTCATAATCCATTGGAAATATGAGGGAGCATTTTTAAGACCAAAGGATATTACATTCCATTTGTATTAACCAAACTGGACAATAAATTTAGTCTTATATCTATCCTCATATTTTATTTGAATTTGCCAAAATCCTGATTTTAAATCAAATTTTGAAAAGAATTTTGCTAAATGCAAATGATTTAATAAACCCCTTTTATTTGGGATTGGATACCTGATCCATTGAAAATTTTTGTTATATGGTTTGTAGTTGATAACAAGCTTTGGAGCACCTCTTTCAATTTTCATAGAATTATCGGCATAAAATGTGAAACATGACCAAGGACAACTACTTTTTCTAATTATTCCTTTTGCAAGGAGATCACCAATTTACTTTTTGCAGTATTCCATGAGCTCTAGATTCATTTGAATCAGGTGAGCTTTAGTCAGAATCTGTTTCTCTAAAATGTCCTTTTCATATAGTAAATCTACCATATGCTGTTTTCTTTTCTAGAAAGTATTTGGAAGATCAGGACAAATTTGATTTTGAAGTTTATCTTCAAAAGACTTTACTTTGGCTTGAATGATTGGGTTAACTAACTATTGTTCTATATTTTTAAAAGAAATTTCTTCATAAAGATAATTGAAGATAATTTATTTAGTTTATCTTATTCTCAACTAAGTTAAGATCTTTGAAAACTAGTTTTTTGATAAATTTGAAAACAATTTGTTGTCCTAGGGTTTACATTTCAATTCCTTCATTAGTTACTAAAAATAGCATAAATTGTTGAATGAAAGGAAAACCTAAGATAATTCTGCTAGTCATATATTTTTTTCACTAACAAATAGCTTGTATTTACTTTGTTGGAGGAGTTTTCTAAAACAACATCTGAAAACTCATAATTGATTTGAAGTTTAGATCCATTGGCAGATCTAAAACCTTCTTTGGTTCTTTTAAAATACTTGGTTGGTATTAACCCTTCTTGAATACAATTGAGGTCAGTGCCCTGTATCAAACAAAGCAACTATTTCAATTGTATATTTATCTTTGCTGATGAGTCATGTGGGGATATACCATTTTTGAACTTTTAAGGTAGATGTAAGTATGAAATATCTTCAATAATGCCTTCAACTTGATCATCAACCATATTTTTCCCTTTTAAAAGCTAAAAATATTTGATCAAAATGATTTTGTTATTTTTTCAAAGTTTTGACTTCTTCTTTTAGGAGATTTACTTCAGACTATAAATCCTGCAAGATGATAGGCTTACATTTTTTTGAACTACATCTATCTAAAATATTTTTGAAACTATAGTTATTAACTATAGGTTGTTTAAAAGATGTTGAGGGTTTTTCAAAGTTCTTTTTAACTCTCGGAGGTGATTTCTCTTTTCTGCATTATCTGGCAATTTGTAGATAAAATCAAAATGAAGTTCTTGTTCTATAGAAAGAGTATTTACCTTGTTAGTTTTTTCAGATGAGATTGATTCTTTGGATTCTAAAGAGCAACAATCATCATCTTGGATTTGGTTAACTTCTTGAACTTGTTCATTATCTATAAAGAAATCTTCCTCCTAGAAACTTTAGTAAGGAGACTATAGATTTGGTTGAGGGTTTCCTAATTAAGTTCAAGATTCCTAAGTTTTTTGTTTAGCTTGCAATATTTGGTTATAAGACTTGGTCTATTACACCTAAAACAAATTGGTCTAGTATCTTGATTTGGTGGAGGAGTGCATCGAGGTCTCCTAGGTTTTTTACAAGGATTTCTATTACTATGAGTTGGGGGCTTTTTGGTTGGATCCTACTTGCTTTTCTCTATGTCTATGCTTTAGCTTGTAGGGTTTAGGACAAGAGAATCTAAATTGTTCATAGAAGAAGTTTAATTCTTTCCTATTAAGCTTTTTCTCTTTGGCTAATTGCCTTTGGATTTTGTTTACTTGGTAGATTTTAAGGGTAACTTTTAGGACATAGACAACAATTTATCCACAAGTAGCTTACTTATAAGTAATAATTCCATTGATTTAATTCCTAATTTTTTCCTTAATCTTCTCACCAAAGGACTAGGAAGACTAGCAATGAATTTTTCTTTCCAAAAGGTTTGTTGTTATCCAGTCTAGAGTAAATTTGTTTGAAGAAAGTATCCTTATATTATCTAAAATTGCTAAGGGTTTTACACCTAATATTTGAAAGGAGCTTAGCAAACTTGTCTGCTATGAAATGCTATGTGATCATATAAATCAAGGTGTTGACAACATTAGGGACAAATTTACCATCTAATCCTAATATTAGTTTTCCTTGACTATCAATCTTGATTGATTTTAGGATTTGCTATTTTTCAGTATTAGTAAGGTGTTCATCCTACCACCCTTTAAGCTGACTAGAAAATCCAACAATAAGAACATGAACAATTGTTGTGTCATCACATCCTTGCATAGTTTGGTAGGCAATGCTAATCATTGTCATTTGTTGAAAGAGTTCAATAATCTCATATTTAGATTTTCCATCTAGGCTATAATAGGATTCTTTGGGTCTTTTGTTTCCATAACAAAAGATTTTGAAGAAGGTAATTCGGAGATTACCTTATCTTTTTTGGAGGTTGTCCAAGTTTGGATGGTTCTACATGTAACACTAATTGTGTTGTTAAAAGGATAGTTTATTTGTTTGACTTCAGCATAAGCTTCAAACTAGTCAAAGAAAGGGATATTTGTTTCATAATCTTGAATAAACTTCATCCGGGCATCATGGATTTGTTTTTTTTTTCAAAGTTCCTTGGTAATTTTCCAAAAACCAAGTTCTTTGATAAGTGTTTTCTTTTGAATATAAATATTTTTTTAGAGTTTTTAAGTCTACTTGGAAGGGTTTTTCCTGAGTTTCTAAGGGTTATCTAATCATTAAAACTTTAGGTCATGATATATTTGAGAAAAGATTGAAGGAGAGTAAGGAGGAGAGGTTATACTAGACTCTAATTCATCTTCTATCTTACTTTTTCCTTTGGAGTTGGGTTTTCCATAGACAGATTTTGGAATTCTAGAGGTGTTATCTAAACCTCTAAGATCTACCATAGAAAAAGTATTTCTTAAACTCATGAGATCTATAGACATAGTTGAGTTTAAGGCAATTGAATGTCTTGGAGGTTTTAAAGTTCTTTCTTAGAAAATTTAAATTTTAGATAATTATCTTCTTGTACAAAGGAACCATATTCTATCTTAGTTATTCTAGGAACACCGATCTTAGATCTACTTCTATCAAAGTACATGTCAACTTGTCTAGAAGCATGTTGGATAATCCTAGAGATTTGAGGATTTAGCATATGAGAAGGAGTGGCTTTGGGAAGAAACCACTTTCTTGTAAGGTTTATTTTTTCCTACGGAGTATTTGCTAGTATTTGGAGGCTGGCTTTGGAGGTATCTATTAACCAGAAAGTTGTTTGGTCTTTGTTACTAGATGGTTTCAAAATTTCTAAATTCTGAGAGTTATATAACTTGTATTGAATCCTATAAGCTAGTACTATAGGGATTAATCTAGCTATCATATTATAGTCGAATAATTTGGTGTTAAGAACTAAGATTTTATCTCTATATGTTTCCCTAAGACAAAAGGAGATGTTTGGGTAGTAGTTGAAGTGGATTGGTCCTTGAGAAACACTAATTTCGATCGCTAATAAAAGAGAAACATCAAAATCTAAATTCCTAGCATCTCTTAGATATAATAAAATTGCCATATTTAAACCTAATTAGGTCATAGGTTTAGTGGCTACTTGAACACATCCTAAATACAAGAAATTATATTTTTTGCTTTTGTTTGGCAATATCTTTCATTAAAAGAAGAATAAATTCTTCTTACGAAGGATCAATATTGAGGAAATTTTCTTCCATTTTAACAACATTTGAAAAAATTGCTAGAGTTGGACGTATAAAGCTCTTTATCAGGTATTTTGGACATTTCCTAGTCATCAATTTTTTTGTTGATATTTTTAAAATCTATTTGTTCTTTGAAGATAGATTCTAAATTATCCTTAAATTTGATTTTTGAGGAAGCAATTGAAAAAGATATAGAATATGAAAAGCGAGAAGAAAGAGAATGAAACATGTGTGCTGAAAATTTAAAATATTTTCTAGTCCTAATATCAAAGCTTTCAGGTTCCATAAGGGTGTTAATATGAACTACAAATTATGGTTACCATATGAATTAAATGTTAATTTCTAAATAAGAAACTAGTATCTGTATTTCTTAGCTTAGACTTACTGTTTAACATGAAAGCATAGGAGATAGAGGTTGCCCCAAAATGCCATTTCACGGTAACAAGGACTTACATCCATTTACAAACTTATGTTTATATCAAGCATGTTGTCAGCTTTTTAGAATTTTACTGCAGTGACTGGTGCCAATGGGAATCTATCAACTTTAGTCACTAAAAGCAATTTCCTTTTGCAGAAGATGTCGAGACTGAAAGCACTCTTATGTTCATGTGCTGACATTTTTTTGAATTCTACTTTAGTCATTAAGATTGATACCAAAGTAGTCATATTTATTTAATTGGACATAATCTTCAAAACTCCTGTGGTGCTTGAGGTACTAGAGACTGTGTTTTTACCCTTAAATTGAAGCAAGATATCTTGCAATTGGTCAATAAAGTCTTCCTTATTGCTGATGACTACAAGGGAGCCTATAATTTGTGATTTATTTTAAAGAAATTGATTGGTTCTGACATTGGCATTCTTGTGGAATTGAGGATGCTACTAGAACCAATTCATGATTTCTAATTTTAGCACAATGAGCTTGATTGTAATTAGCCCACCATTTAACTGATCCTTTCACCTATCCTAGACCTCTCTTTTGGGACCTTTTTTGGGTTCTCTGGTATCAGAGCCTAGGGGAAGGATGGAAATTTGAATTGAAAATTATTGTTGTCTTCATGAATCTTATGTTAAAGTTTGAATATGAAACTAAAATTTTGGAGAGCTGATAACACACTTGATATAAATATGAGTTTGTAAAGGGGTGTAAGTCTCATGCTTCTACGAAATAGCATTTTAGGGCAACCTTTGTCTCCCATGCTTTCATGTCAAATAGTAAGTTGAGAATAAGTAATCCAAATACAAGCTTCTTATTGAGAAATTAACATTTAATTCATATGACAACCATAATTCGTAGTTTATATTAACACCTCATGGAACCTAAAAGCTTTGATATTAGGACAGGAGAATATTTTAAATTTTTTGCACATATGTTTCATTCTCTTTCTTCTTGTTTTTCATTTTTTGGATCTTCTTCAACTGCTTCCTCAAAAATTGAAAGATGATTCAAAATTTATTTTCAAAGAACAAATAGATTTTTAAACCATCAACCAATGAATTAATGACTGGGAAATGCCCAGAATACTTGATAAAGACCTTCACAAGTCCAACTCTAACAATTTTTTTAGCAAATCAACTTAGGTTGTTAAAACAAAAGAAAATTTCTTCAATGTTAATCTTTTACAAGAAGAATTTATTCTTCTTTTGGGGAAAAATAATGCCAAACAAAGCAAAAATATAATTTCTTACATTTAAGATATGTTCAAGTAGTTGCTAAACCTATGACTAAATTAGGTTTAAATACAACAATTTTATTATGTCTAAAAGATGCTAGGCACTTAAATTTTGATGCTTCTTTTTCATGAGTTGTCAGAACTAATGTTTCTTAAGCACTAATCCACTTTAACTGCTATCTAGACTTCTCTTTTTGTCTTAGGAAGACACATGAAGATAAAATCTTAATTTTGAAACCAAATTATTTGGCTATAATATGATAGTTGGATCAGTCCTTGTTGTAATAACCTATAGGATTCAATACAAATTATATAACTCTCAGAATTCAAGAGAACCCTAACAAGATTATTGCCAAACACTCCAAAAACCAAGTATGTGTTTTTCGTTTCAATTTTAAATGATTTGGTTCATAAATACTTATAAGCCATCCACTTGACCATAATTGATGAAGGAATGTGAAATGAACATTTTGTTTAGCCATAATTTATAAATACATAAAACCTATAATAATTTCAATTAAGACCTTCATACAAAATCTACAATATTTTTAAATATTTATTAGGAAAATGTAAATTTTTTTCCCAATAGAAAAGAAAACAGTGTTGTTGCAAAGTTAGTAATTTTAAACCTACCACATTTAAACTACATAACTCTTCCCTAGAAAGAATAAAAGTCCTAAAGGCATGAGAAAAGTCTTCGTCCTTAAATAGTCTAACCTGCAACTTAATCATGAAGGTGATGAACATCCAGCTATAAGATACAATAGCTTGCAAGTATGCTCTTCTCTTAACAAGTAGATTCCTTCAATAATTTTCCCCATACGTAAATGAATCTTGATTGTATAAGATTTCCAAACATTCTAAACAATTAGCGAATTCCTATAAGGAAAATTTTAATTTGCTTGCAAAATAAGGATTGCTAAAGATTAGAAACAATTGGTGCTCATTCATGAGATTATGATTTTGTTAAATAAAAAAATGGCTAACCAGCAAGCAATTCTTCCTTCCCGATCTCCTAAATTTACAAATTACTAATTGAATATTACCATTTGATTAACAAAAAAAGGAGATCTTAGAGAGATGACCAATTGTTCCATTATAATTGCATAATTATTACAATTTCCTTCATTTGGATTCTACTTTAGACTATTCTACTATATCATTTGGGATTCACTAGTCCATTTGAACACCAAATTCAAAGTAGATCTTGGGTCAGTATCTATATCTTTGAAAATTTTTTGATTCTACATACACCAAATGATCTACATGATAATTACTAGTCTAGAAGTAAATCCCATCATTTCTGGAGTATTATAAGAATCACGATTAGATATAATCTCAAACCTTTCACCACATTTTGAGGTTAGATATATTCGATTCTAATTAATAGGTTGGAACCAAACCATAATGATCTTGCAAAGTTGCAATGGGAAAAAATATGTTTGTTGGTCCCAGTAAAAGAAATTAATTTACAGAAATAAACAGATCTTACCCTTTTCCTGTTGGGGAAGTTGTATATACCTTTATTAGATTTAATGTTATTTTAATAGATTATGCAAAAAACTGATCTCTAGAAAGTATTAAAATGATGAAGGTTAAAGATTAACAATAAGATCAATTAATATGTAATTAGGAGAAGAAATTTGAAGACACAAATTTTTAAAATGGTTTAACTTGAATTGAAACTACAATTCAAGTCTACTCCACTTGATCTTTCTTAATGGCAAGGCCTTTCAAATTGAAAACAAAACTATTAGGATTGACAAGCTCTTGAAATGCCAATCTTTACAATCAACACACAAGAAATTCACAAGCTTCTTACTAACTTAGAAGAATTATAACAGGCTCTTTTAAACCTATATAGATTTCAAACATGTAGAAATCTTAAATGAACGAAATTGAATAAGAAAAGGATTGAAATTATAATACCAGAGTTTGAGATGAATATCTCAAACAAACTATAATAATCTTGGATGAACCTTGATCTAGAAAACTTGAAGAAAATATCAGAAATATTAATGAAGTAGAAAGAAAATCGTGTTATGCTCTTAATCAAATTTTTTTGCACTGAAATCTGAAGAAAAACTATGAAGAATTGTTTATATATTGAAGGCGGTTGGGTTTGAATAACTATTGTAACTATCTATAATAGAATAACTAAATTTCAGTTATTACATCGATTAACACATAGATTACAGTATGTTATTACTAACTCATCGATGTGATAATTGAAATGCAATATTTGCTTACAGCTTTAACATCGATTAACACATCAGAGTACCCATTTTTCAAAACCTTCAATGAAAAATATTTTCCTCATGCATCGATGTTGCATCGATTATGATATGAACTTTTCACAAGTTCTTCAACATATTGAAATGTACATCGATTCATGATATAAAAAAAAGTTTTATAAAATCCCATTTTTCTTCAAGCAGTTTTCAAGTAATTATTTCTATCTCATTGTTTAATTAATAGTTCTAGATTAAAAATCATATGAGATTATTTACAAAAGATCCTAGCAAATAAAATAAGTCCTAAAACTAATCTTGGATCTTCTTGAAGCTTGAATCAAATATCTTTGAACCTGTAAAACAACAAATCAAAAACACTACAATATATTGTTAGATAAAATTATTTTTCAACATTAAAACTAAGGAAAATATGTAGCTT
>JANHAO010014475.1:0-15291 GCA_026873985.1 Saraca asoca
TTTTTTTTATAAACTCTATTTATTATGTTTGAGTTATTTGGATTCATTATAAAAGTAATTTAAGGAATTTAGAATAAAATTAGGACAGACAGACATTAATTAAATAATATGAAGTTTGTTGAAAATACGATCAAGATTGTCATTAGAATAGTTGAAGAAGATGAGCATGATCGCGATTCGAATAGAAAAATTTATTTGTGAAGAGCTCAACTTGACTCGAGGAAATGTACTTAAAAATATAAGTCTGCTCACTAAATTTTGAAAATTTTTGAGAATTCTAATTTCAACCGTTATCAAAATCATGATCAGAATTGAAAAATAAGAGAAGAAAGATCGATTCAAATTGTCAAATTTTAGTTCAAAATTTGATTCAAATCAATTAAGAAAAAAATACTAGGTTTCTACAGGCATGATAATGGGATTAGCTCAAATGATGTGATTCGACTCGCAGGAGTAGATTTTGCATGCAAATAGTAGAAAAATAAGGGAAGCTACTTATAAGGCAAAATCTCACCATAAGACCTTATTTCAACATGTTTTATTGGCTCAAACATATATAAAACCCATTCATTCTAGTTATCAACTAATTAGTTCATTGATTGAACCATTTAACCATAAATCATGCCTCACAATCACATAACCCATTTTCATCAACAATCTTCATTTATTTAGCAGATGACAATTAACAATTATATATTAATTCACAAGAATGGTACGAAATATTCACCTTGCTAGCTAGAAATACAAAAGTGCAGCTAAACACACTAAATCTATCTATGCTTTTCAAGAACACAAAGAAGAGTCTATTAGCACCCAAACTTTTCCAAAGATTCCTCTCTTCAACTAAGTTTATATATTTAGATTATGATTCAATTTAATAGAAACTAGCTAAATGTAAGAGATTCAAGCTCTAAAACATTAAAAAAACCATGTTGATTCATGGGTTGAATAGTGATGTGAATAGTAGCAAAAATTTTCAAACATTCATTTTTGAAGTTTCATCTAATGAATCAGCATGATTTTGTTATCAAATCGAAGAGGAGAAGAGAAGATTCAATAGTAAAAATTTGAAAAAATAATAGGAAGATTTAATGAGCTTACCTGTAGAAAGAGTGAAGCTAGAGAGAATGAGAGTTGGAAGCTTCAGGAAGAAATTGAAAGAGTCGTATAACTTCATTAAGCTGAAGTCCAAGGAAAAAAAGAAAGGGAAGCCGGCTAATTGGAGGGTAACATGGGAAAACTTGGTCAACTTTCCAATAACTTCAAGTTGACCATTTTCCTTTTTTAGTAACTTTCCTATTTCTCACATTTTGAACTTAAATTTAACATACTTGCCAATCTCCAATGATCACAAAATTTTAATATAAATTAGTTAAATTATATACCTTCACAATGACTCTAATTTTGTACTTAACCAATATCCATAACCCTAGTTCAATATCTTCAAAGTTTTACAAAAATAAATCCTTAAATTTTCATATTTTGTATTTTTACTATATCTAAGTCTCTCATAACTTCAAATCTATAATTTTGAATTCTTCAAAATTTTTATTTTCCTTATTTTATTACCAAAGATTGATATTATTATTATTATAGAATAAAAATACTTTTTTTTGAGTTGACATAAAGGCTTTTCTTCTAACTCAGAAAGGATCTAATGAGCCATAATACATCGACACGAAGATAAAAATTCAACAATCATAAACATGTACTTATCTACTCACAATGGACAAGTTATCTTAGTTAAAATTGTATAAATACCATTACAATGGAAATAGAAAAAAATCTACACATGCATTTTCTCGTAAATTTAAGCCACATGATCTTTTCTTCATATTTGATTTTAATGCCAAGTTTCTTCCAAATCTGAGCACATTTGCATGCCGAATAAGTCCCAATTTGTGACATTCTACCCCACTTAAAAAGCATCAATGTCCTCATTAACGACTCAATCTGACATAGCTTCAAAAGAATCTTTAGTTTGCTTCCTCTAAGCTCTTCCCTTGACTTTTTCTCTGCTTGTCTTTTTATACTTCACTAATGTTTTATTTTCAACACTTCAGTCTAACACTACTTTCTGAAAGTCTTAGATATGTTTTTTTTAGCCTTTCGTAGGCTTTCTTCTGCTTGTTTCCCTACCTTGTTGTTGATAATGAATAGTGAATTGTCTCTATAACTCTTGAGATTATTGTCTTTGTAGCTGAGCATGGCCTAGGCATTTTAGGTGCGCATACTACCAATATGCCTCACATCCAATGTCCTGTTCCATCAACCTGAGAAACACAAGTCTTATGCATTGTTTGGGTATAAGTCTCATTTCTTGCTAACAAAACATGGCTTACTTATAAATCCTATTTCTTGCTAACAAAACACAAGTCTTATGCTTTGTCCTTGCTTCGCTACTTTTGGGGCTTAGGAATTGGATTGCACTGATCCTAGCATAAAACATATCCTTCCTATTAGAACCTTCATTACCACCCCTGTCTCTTCCTAGTGTCTACTCTTGAAGCTAGGCTTGTGAGGCATTAAGGTAGCCTTTTATGGAAACTCTGCCAATCTATATGGCCCATTGCATAAGAAACATACTATGGTTTTAGACTTCCCTTTGTTGTTAGATATTTGGGATGACGCTAAAACTTATAAGTGGGAAGACACTCTATTACTCCCTACCCACACTTAGGTTTGCCATCCTTACCTAACTAGTTGCCACTAGTAGTATGCGAGCCCTTTATATGGAACTTTAAGCTAGAAAAGCTAATGTTGTAGTCAGACAAGCACTCAACTGTGGTCACTTCTTCTATAAGGCTTTGAACTTTTCTCCTTTTGAGTTCCATAGTAGCTTCACACAATAAACCATAAACAAAACAAGATAATTTTAGTCATGTCCCTTATGTCCGACATGATAATGGTGAACTTCTTCACATAGTCCTTAATTGATTTTATCTATCTCAGCTCTCTTAACTTCCACCTAGCTGAATAGTCAACATTCTCGGGATAAAAATGCACTTGTAATTCCTACTTGAGCTCTTTCCAAGTGTTAATGCTATACCTTCCCTTTTGAATCTCTTGGTATTTAATCCTCCACCAGACCTTGGCATTGTTTGTGAGGAGCATAGTGGCTCTATTAAACTGAGCTTCCTCCAAAGTAATGCCAACTACTTTAAAATATTGGTCAATATTAAACATAAAATTCTCAAGCTTTTACACATCTCTCTCCCCCATATATGACCTTGGTTTGGAGATTTCATCTATTCAATCATTCTTAAAGCAAATTTGTAAAGAGCACACACTAGATAATTGAGATTTTCATCTCAATTGATAGTATTGTATTTCTTAACTTTACTCTTGGTTTAGTTTTTAGATTTCTAGATTGATAGAAATTTAAGATACAAAGGAAAAGGTTGATCTTCCCTTTGCATCTTTTTTAATTGTGAGTTTGATTATAATTAGTTGAAGGTGTAATGAATTCTTGTATCTTCTAAACTTTGAGGTTGATCATAGTTGTAGAAGATTAGAGAATTTTTATATCTAAGTTAACAAGAGCTAGGTCAAATCTTGTATAATAGGTTGG
Organism: Saraca asoca; assembly: GCA_026873985.1. Lineage (NCBI taxonomy): Eukaryota > Viridiplantae > Streptophyta > Magnoliopsida > Fabales > Fabaceae > Saraca > Saraca asoca. The sequence goes on from JANHAO010014475.1 coordinate 3,572, forward strand.
CAAGAGGCCAGTCAAATCTTGCTTGTGAACTAGTGTGCAGGAGCCTAGTTATTTCATGTGGTTGTTAATAAAAGCGACCATCTGGTTGAGGATTGTCTAGTGGATATAGACTTTAATTATAGTTTCAATTAAAGTTGAACCACTTTAAAAATCTTGTTCTTGATATTTCTGCATACTTTCTATTTGATAATTTATTTTTGCTAATTGCAATATGAAATTAATCAATTGTTGTTGAAAACTCTAATAAAGATTTTTTTTAATTACAAAAGAAAACTAAAAACTTCTACTACAATTAGTAATCAATTAATAAAGCTATGAAATACTATTAAAATCCAATCTAAATTAAAAGAGTATTTTCAAAAGGGGAAAGATCACTATTTTTGGGACCAATAAGGACAACCTTGATTGTCCGCTTGAATTGCAACTTTTTCTTCATTTAAGCTCCAAACTTGTTCAACCTTAGCTTCTTGGCCTTAATCACACCCTCCTTATCTATTAAGATAAGTATAAAATGTTAGTACAATATATACTCAAATACAAAAGAAAATGATATATTATAGTTATCTATCACGTTGAATTACTATCCAATTTTGAGCTTCCCTTTCCCAACACTAAAAGATAATATATGAGTAGTGTCATCCATCATAGTGTCCAACTCCATCTTAGGGACTTCCATTTCAACTTCTTGGTGTTCCATATCACGAGCATCACATTGTGTGGTCTATGTGGCCAGTGTAGGCTGTAAGGCTTGTATGCCTTGTCTAGGCTGTCTAGGTTGACTCAATTGTATAGACTGTGTAAGATGTGAATGTGTAGGCTAAACAGGGGGTGGAACATCTTGAGTGGGCTGTGGAGGAACAAAGAACCCCAAACTATTAGACATTTGGACTTAGGCATGTCTATTAAAAAAAATGCCAATAATCTAAAACATGAAATTGAAATTTTTTAACAAAGTAATTTGACAATGAAACAAATCATAAATTCTTTAACAAGGTAATTTAACATTGAAACAAATCATAAATTCTTTAACAAAGTAATTTGACATTAAAACAAAAATTTTTAACTATTCTAACATATCCTTATCTTCCTCAACATTGGTTTTAAATTCTTCCAAGTGATCATCATTTTTCTCTTCCCTTGACAATTAAATACGTTTACTCCCATCCTCAAAAAAATTGCTTAACTCTTGCTGAGTAGACAATTTAAGCTCACATATCTCATTGTCAGCATCCTCTATAAGTCTTTTAGCTTCAGATGAATAACAACACTCCACTACGAAGATACTTGATCTTCTACAAAATAAATCATTTAAGCTTAGGATGCATAGATGAAAGGTTCATGCTCTTTGTATTCACCGGTATGAATCAACCTATTAAAATTTACAACATTGAAGCCCCAAGCATCCTTTCTAATCATTAGTAATATCAACTCATATATTTAAAGAGGATCATAAATTTTTCATAGCAATTGAGCTTAATAATATCTACCAATTTCCCATAATATGGAAGATTAGCATCCTCTTAATTCACATCTTGATGGCTATAAACACAGTTGGTTGTAAAAGTCATGAAAATTCCATAAATTTGGGTTTTTAATCCATTGTCTCAGGCTAATGTTTGAAACTTATATCTATTAACATTGAATGCTAGAAAACCTTCTAGCATTTGGAAGAGTTTCTTGGGCTAGTTGCTTCAAATCATCTGACACAGTACCAACCATGTCATCCATGAAAACATACAAGAGGAAAATCATCTTTTACAACTATGTCTGAAAAATAATAAATAATTTTGTAGTAATTATCTTTTACAATTCACCCATCTAGAAAAGCAATTAGCAAAATCTTTGCTAACTATTACATCTTAGCAAAGAAACGTGTCCAACTACTTATTCTTCTCTTCACATATAATGTAAATTCCCAACAAGCAACGATCAAAGATATAATCACTAGGCCGATTAATCTGAGGAAAGATAGAAAGGAATGTGGATATTATTGTCAATACTTACTCTACAAATGAATCAACCTCTTTGCAATTGAATAACACATGTTAATATGTTTGTATCCTCTCTATAGGTGTCAACATGAAGCCAGAACCATTACCTATTGGTCTATCTATCTTGGGAAAGATAATAGGCATTTCTTCACATCCAATATTATATGGTTCATCATTAATGCGTCTTATTCGATTGGACCTTATTTCAATTTCTTCTAAATATCTTGAATAGAATGTAAGACACTCTTTGGATATTTACCCTTCAACAATGGAACCTTCCAATTGAGCCTTATTGCGTACATAAGATTTTAGATGTCCCAAATATCTATGTAAAGGAAGATGTCATTAGAAAAAAAAAAAGAGAGAATTATAGGTCTAGACTTAAATGGATAAAATCAACTATTACCTTTTAATAAGGTACATCCACCAGTAGTGTACTAGTCCTCTCAATCATAGTTCATCAATTAGATAAACACACAAATGAATCATAATAGTGAAGAATGATAGGAGAATAAGATAAAATCAACTATTACCTTTAATAAGGTACATCCATCTATAATATACTGGGCCTCTCAACCGTAGTTCATCAACTAGATGAACACACAAATGAATCAAAATAGTGAAGAATGATGGGGGAATAAGATCTCTAAATGACAATGTGTAAGAACAATTTGTTGGTGACATTCTTGAGGTCATTAGGGTTGACAATTTTATTGCATATTTGTCTAAAATATGAGCTTAACTTAACCAATACTATAGCCCCTTTGTCCAGCAACACAATATGTATTGCAATGGGTAGCAACTGCTCTATAATTACATGACAATAATGACTTTTCAACCTAAATAACTTATTTTAAATCAATGCACCTAGAAATGTTGTTTGAATACCCATTGGACATCTTTATATCTTCAAACTTTTAAAGAATACATCCCTTATTGCAGTTGTCATTGAAAATAGACATTGCTGGTATTTTTTATCCACACAGTCTGTTTTCTACCATTGCTTTTATTTATATGCTAGTTTAGTTTTCAAAGAAAATGATAGCTCAAAGATGTAGAACTAGAAAGAGGAAGGGGCAAAGGAAGAGAGAAATAAAAGAGCAAACACAATTTTAACTAACAAGCAACCTTCCTTGTAAATAAAAACCAATCTGATGTAAAACAATTTTACAGCAATTGTAACTCAATCAAGGGAAAAAGACAAAGGGATTGAATATTCTGTCTAAACTACTGACCTTTATTTAGTGGGTCTTTAGATATATTAATTGAATCAAGTAGATGATTTGAAAAAATTCTATAAGTGTGGGGGGTTTAGTATTTGAAAATAACTCTGCAGACTATAGAGTGAGTAATATTAATGTATACTACTATGGACCTTATATTATGTTTTTAGTGCATTAATATGTAAACTTTAGGCATGTGCAATGTTCATGTGGAGTTGGCATTCTCTATCATTGTTTATGATTAGGAATAAATGAGAGAAAACATTTCTTCAATTTTAAAATGGATTCTAATTTCCAAACCCCATATCTATGGCTTACTCCTACTTACCCTATTCATCAGTGATGATAAAACAAGATGGATAAAATAGGCAACAACAGAGAGACTAGCTAACTTAAGCTTTAGTTCAAAATATAGCTACTGGGAGTGTAAAGCTATAGACTTTTCAGAGTTAAAGTCTGGCTTACTACTAACACACTAGCATAAATATTGCTAGTTAGATTCAGTTCAAAATGATGTGAGAAATGTACTAGCAAATATGAATTTAATTCCTTTCTTATACATGTAAAATTAGTTTGAAGGTAGAAATGTAACTTTTTACTTAGTCATGTGCAAGAGTAATTAATAGTAAAACATCAAATGAAAAGAATTAAGGTTGTCTGGATGGTAATATATTGAGTAAAAGTTAGAATTTAAGATGACAAATAATGTTCTTGTTTTAGGTTTCTAGTGTTAACAATATGATGTTAGGGTGTTCAATGATCTTTCTCCTATATATCATGGTAAACTTTCACCTTTTTTTTCTTCAGATCTAACTAACCAGTTAAATATAAATCAAAATGATTAATTAAACCATTAAAAAAAGATTGATAGGATCAGTCTGCAAAATTTTAAATTGACATAAGTTTTAGAATATCCTAACAAGTTGTAGTGGCAGTTTAAAGAGAAACAAATTGAAAGATGGCCAACCCTTATTTCCCAATAAACATAACACAACACAACAAGAACAGTCAAAGATCAAATTAAATTAATGGTAAGCAAACGGAGTAGAAAGAGATAAGAAGTAATCTCATTTATCTACAAAATATAGTCAATGCAATAAACAAAAAGGGTCTATCTCTTATTCTAAACAACTATAACTTATAAGCAATGAAATTTATTTTATTCAGTATATAGATATGGCTACTCAATCTCCAGCTTAAAGGGTATAGGCTCTGGTAATAATAATCCCTAACTTTATCAAAAATTTTGAGAGAGGAAAAGAAAGAGTAAAGAGGAACTCATAGGCTAAACCCATGGAGGTAGACTGGAGCAAGGCGGAGGCATAATGATTGCTAGTGCTCGAAGAGTGGTGATCGATGTCTAGAAAAGCAAAGTAGTACTGCTATAATATTGAGACTGAAAACTGTGTAATTTTGGGAAATAAGTTCCACTTAGTAGCGGTTACAAGGTTAATTGTCTCTATACTTTAAAATAAACTAATATCATAATCATTGTTGTTTAAACTGCTACAAGTGTTATACTTAACAGCGGATAGGTTAAACTACCCCTAAATATTCACTTCTAAATCATGCTTTTTTCATAGTGTCAAAGGTAGTTTCCTAGGAACCGCCTCTAAATTACAGGCCTGGCTCAAATATAAGAGCGGTTAAATAAACTCTCTCTAAATTGCATTTTAGCAATAGTTTAATTAAATCATCTCCAATTAATCATTGCTAAACACATCCTTTTCTTGTAGTGATGCTTGTATGCATATGTGTACCTTAGAAAGGCAAGGGTCCAATTATATGCTTATATGCGAGATTTAGATTCTTAAGTGATGTGAGTTCACTCAATCGTTTCATGATGCTCTTGTCAAAGGCATTGGAACTAAGATCTATGATGTCCAAAACCTTCAATGTTAACATATCTCTGTAATCTTCAAAATTTCATCTAGAAATATCAACTTCATGTTTCATATCCATCATAAAATCAAAATATCATCATTTAAATTTTCAAAAATACTACATTTTATCAATATATCAATTAACAAATTCTTTCCTTGGCCTTAGTCATCATGGCTTACAATATTCTTGTGGCCCTACTTATTATAGTGTTTAGACATGTAAAATATAGATGAAAATTTTCTTAGGCCCATAACTTACATTTTGCTTCAAGTTCTTTGATATTTTTTAACCATCTATAATGCATGAACCTATACATCACAATGTCATAAACACACACCATGTCATGAAGAAGTCTTAGTGATACTAGGTCATCACTTCTTTATATATAAGTTAAAGGTGTTAATTTGTAGTCAATTAAAGGATGGAAGATCTTTAAAACATTAACATGTGGAAGATCTTTAGAACACTAACACCTTATTAAGGCTTGGCAAAGACTTGCCTTTTGGATAGTAACTCTAATTAAGCCAAACTAAACATTTTACAACAAGGAGATACCCTATAAGATTATATAATATTTTTAGATGAATGTCATAGTGTCACGCCCTAAATTTTAGTACATGATCGGCATAAAAAGTCACCTAAAGGTAACTCCCTAAAAGCCTAAAACCATGCAGTAACATTACTAGTACTACACATCTCCTATGTGGAGAATGGTTAATCCTCGGAAAAGATGCAGGACAAGGTAGTAAATTTTAAACAATATTGATGCATTTATTGAATATTTTATTATATTTCTGATAAAACCTTGATAGAGTTTTCTCTGTTTTGTAGACCATGGGCACTAGGCCAATACAACAGATGAGGGTTACATGCCTTATTCACAACCTGTGCATTTAGACAAAATGCAGCACAAGCCTAGATATCACAATGTACACAAATTGCTGGGTAACAATCACATATATACATGGACTACTCGACCTAACCAACTGCTAAATACTACCAACAACATGTATCCGTTCTTCACAAAAAAAGCCTACCTAATTAAGGAGCAGACTCAAATCCAGATGGATGGGGATGAATAATGGGAGTGGCCTCAAGCTCTAAAAACATAAAAGAAAACAAAGTGAATTTCTTATAAATCCAGTGAGTGAATAATATTGCAAGAAACTAATGGTTAATTTACAAATCATGTATGAATACAATGGAACATAACATACATATACATAAATATAAACATCAACTTGTAAACATCTTATAAAATTGAAAGTTTTAGTTCATTGAGGAAATTAAATTCTCTAAAGGCAACCTTACCAAACAAATATCAATCGTCGTCATTCACCTTATTCTTCTAATAGATAATCTCCCCCTATTCTTCCAATAGATATAATTCTATTCACAAATGTACTTAAGGGTTCTCTAAAGGAATTTCCACAAGATCCAAATCTCAAGTTCTTTTTCAAGAAAGTTCAATACTAAGATTTTTCATAAAATGAAACTCATTCATAAGTAGTAAAGATCAATTTCTTTGCATCTCACATATATTGTACTAGACAATCATTCAACAGGTCTAGATGGCATTTTGCCAAACTTTTAAAATTATATGTCCAATAATTCACAATATTCATATATAGTTCATATGGAACAATGTTCCCAATTCATGATACTTTACAAGATGCTTCAAAAATAATTTCACTTCTAATAAAAGTAAAAATAACTTGATATATCAAGATAGCAAAATTAGGTTCTAAAAAGTAAAGAAAAATAATCACACTTACTTTCTGATGTAAAAAGCTAGTAATATATATATATTTAAAAGAAGAAATAATTTTTTTTTAATAATAACTAAGAAGAGGGAGCAATTATCCACTCACCTTTGGATAGCAAGACAACTCCTAATTTTTTTTTCCTTGGATCACAACTAGATCACCAAAACCTAATAACCAAAATTCATTAACCACATTTTTCAATTAGTTTCAAATTTAAAATAAGATTTCTCAAATTACTCAAATCTAAGAAAATCATGTTATGATATAGTAAAAATGTGCTTACTAGTTTAACACAGTATTGAGATTTATTTTTTTATGATAACACTGTCACTTGAGGGGAACTGGTCTTATTACAGTCTCCGACCATTGATTGAAGCTGATTATCGGCGACCTTGAATAGCCAAGTTCCTCTAACAAGGGCTTGCTGTTACAAAAAGATGGTGACACGAGGAGAAGCTTAGCCAGAGGAAGCTCGCTAGCAAAGGAGCTACACTTTGCAGTCAGCCAACCATGGCAAGCTGATTGGCTTTAGTAGTAGGGGTTAGCGTGGTTATCTCTTCTTTCCCATGGTTTTCTCACAAGACTTTCATGGAAGGATATTCCTTGGAGCTAAGTTTTTTGATTTGCCAGTCAACATTAGCTGCAAGACACTTCTCATAAGTCAGATGACTATCCAATTCAATCGGGATTTGTGGAAGGATGTGAGATGGATCTAAGACATATTTTTTAAACATGGACACATGAAAAATGAGATGAATGCTCTCTAACTCTAGAGGTACATTTATCTTATAAGCCATGGTGCCTACTCTTTTCACTATAGGAAATGAGGGCCCATATATCGGGGACTTATCTTTCCCTTCTTACCAAATCCTATCATTCCTTTCATAGGCAATGTTTTCAAGAATACTTGGTCACCCACTTGGAATTCCAATTCTCTTGTCCTTATATGACTTTTGATAACTCTAAGCAATTATTAATTTTTCTCTGATGATCTTGACTTTCTTATTTGCATCTTGAACTAAATCTGGGCCTAACAATTTTGTCTCACCTACCTCAAACCACCCAATGGGAGATTTACATTTCCTTATGCATAATGCTTCAAAAGGAGCCATTTGAATTAAAGAATGATAACTATTATTATAAGCAAATTCAATCAAAGGTAGATATCACTCCTAACTACCCTTAAATTCCAATAAGCAAACTTGAAGCAAGTATTCTAGAACTTGAATTGTTTTATTAGATTGCCTATCCATTTTTGGGTGGAAGGCTATGCTAAAGTGGAGTTGTGAACCTAAAGCTTCTTGGAAAGATCTCCAAAATCGCACAGTGAACTAGGTACCTAATCAAATATGATAAATAATGGAACACCTTGAAGAAACACTATCTAATCTAGGTACAACTGAGCATACTAGGAAGTTGAATAGGTAGTCTTTATTAGAAGAAAATGGCCATTCTTTGTCAAATGATCCATAATTACCCATATAGAATCATAGCACTTTGATGTTCTTGGCAGTCCAGTAAGAAAACCCATGGTAACTCTTTCCCATTCCACTCAGGAATTTCCAAATTTTGGGATAAACCTACTAGTATCTAGTGTTCAACCTTAACTCGTTGACATGTGAGACATCGGAAAGCAAAATCTGCTATGTCACATTTCATTCCTTCCAACCAATAACCTATCTTCAAATCTTGGTACATCTTGTCACTACCTAGATGCATAACATAAGATGAAAAGTGGGTCATATGCATAAGTTGTTGATTTATCAACATCAGGCACCTATATTTGACCATGATAAGTTAAGGCTCCTTATTCATCTCTTGCTAAACTCGAATCTGGTTCTTTCTCTATTCTATCAAGCAACCAATTTGTCTTCACATCTTGAACCTGTGTAGCCACAATTTAATTAACAAATGGAAATTATACTTTCATGTATGCTAGAAATATTCCAGTTCTGATATTTGCAATTAGGAGGCTTCCACCTTATGTAGCTCTTAAATGATTGGTCTCCTTTGCACATTAATATGAACAAGACTCCCTATAGCCTTCCTACTCAATTCATTAGCTACCATATCGGCCTTGCCTAGATGATATAAGATAGAATAATCATAGTCCTTTACAAGTTCTATCCATTGATGTTGCCTCAAGTTCAAGTCTTTCTGCTCAAAAATATACTTCAAACTCTTGTGATCAATGTAAATCTCACAAGTCTCTCCATAAAGATAATGGTGTTAAATCTTTAATGTAAACACCACCATAGCCATCTCCAAATTGTGGGTAGGATAATTCTACTCATGCTTCTTGAGTTAATGTGATGCATAAGCTATAACTTTGTCATGTTGCATTAAAACACATCCAAGGCCAATCCTGGAGACATGACAGTAAATTGTATAGCTACCACCACTTGTAGGTAATGCCAGCACCGGTGGTGTGGTCAAATACTCTTTGAATCATTGAAAACTTGCTTCACACGAATTGAACAACATAAATTTGACATGTTTATGAGTCAACTTGGTTAAGAGGGCTAAATCCAAGAGAAATCCTTCACAAAATGGTGATAATATCCAGGTAAACCCAAAAAGCTATTTATTTCAGTCACTGAGGTGGGTCTAAGCTAATTTTAAACCGCTTCCACTTTCTTGGGATATACACTAATACCTTACCTGAAAACCACATGTCCCAAAAAAGTCACACTGGACAACTAAAACTCACACTTCTAAAATTTGACATACAACTAATGTTCTCTAAGAGTTTGCAAAACCCTCCTGAGATACTGCTTATGTTCTTAGTCACTACAAGAATATACCAAGATACCATCAATAAACATAATTACAAATTGATCAAGGAAAGGTTGGAAAACCTAGTTCATTACATCCACAAAAGTTGCAGGAGCATTTTTCAATCCAAAAGACATCACTAAAAATTCATAGTGATCATACCAAGTGCAAAAGGCGATTTTTGGAATGTCTTCCTTTTGGATTCACAATTGATGATAGCCTAAATGTAAATCAATCTTGGAAAAGTACTGCATACCTTGAAGTTGATCAAACAAGCCATCAATTCTTGGCAAAGGATATTTATTTTTCACTATTACTTTATTTAACTACCTATAGTTAATACTCAACCTCAAAATTCTATCATTCTTCTTCACAAATAACACTGGAGCTTTCCATGGTGAAGTGCTGGGTTGAATGAAACCCTTGTCCACTAAGTCTTGTAATTGTACTTTCAATTCTTTTAATTCAACTGGCACCATCCAATAAGGTGGAATAAAATAGGGTCAATGCTTGGGGCAACATCAATACAAAACTCAACTTCTCACTCTAGTGGCATTCGAAGTAGCTCTTCAGGAAAAACATTTAGGAATTCTTGAACCATCGATACATCTTCTACTTTTTGTCCTAATTGTTCTATGTCCCTAACATAGGCCAGATAAACCTCACATCCTTTCCTAATTATTTTTCTAGCACTTAAAGGTAAAATAAGGTTAACAGGAATATACTCTTGTCTCTATGAAGCAAATGGGAATCTCTATTTGGTATATAAAAATTAACTAGCTTATTATGACAATCTACACATGCATGATGTGTTCATAACCAATCCATGCCTAGGAGAACATCAAAATCAACCATATCTAACACAATCAAATCTGCAGGTAAAACAATTCCATGCACATCAATTCCATAAGAAGCTATCATATCACAAGCAGTCAATGTCTGACCCAAAGAAGTAGATACTAACAACTATGATTCTAAAAGGAGTCTGGGTCTAGCAAGTCATAATGGAAGTTGAGTAAAGATAAATGAATAAGTTGCAACTAGATCAAATAGCACATGAGCTAGAATAGAATGAACTGATAAAGTACCTGTGACTACCGCATTAGAGGCCTAAGTATCTTGGCCTAGTCAAAGCATATACTCTTGTAATAGCTCCATGTCTATTACCATAACCTTTACCAAAAGATCATCTACCTTCCTCTCTCCCAAACTCAGATGGTGGTCGCAGCCTTACTGATGCTACAGATTGGGGCAAAATATTTCCTAACATACTCATGGCTCTATTGCCACTAGGCAAGGCTATTAGATAAGGGCATTCTCTTACCATATGACCCATCTTACCATATTTAAATCAAGTTCTAGTTTCCTTTCTACAAACAGCGGAATGAATTTTTCCACAAGTCTAACATGGTCCTGAAGTCCTAGGTCTAATTGAAGTAGGGTAATTGGAGCTAGATCCTCCAAAAGGGCAATAACTCAAAGAAGTGACATTTGCTGGTCTTTTACTCAAATTAGGGTAACTAGAGCTAGATCCTCTAGAAGGATAACAACTTGAGAAAGTGACATTTGTCAGTCTTTTACTCAGATTACTTTTACCTAGGTCCTATGGTGGAAACTGCACTTCAGGCCTCCATGAAGGAGGTGTACTAGAACATGAAGATAATGGTTATCTAGAATCTCCACTTGTACCCTTAAATCTTGATCTTTTTCTCGCACTATCTTGAGCCTCTCTTTCTTTCCATAAATCTCACTTCTAATTCTATGGCTCAATTATAAACTTGGCCATACATAGTGCCCTCAGAAACCTGAATAACATTGAAATAGTTGTCATTAAGATCATTGATCGAGTGCCGCATCCAACCAAGATTAGAAAATTTATAAACCAAGCTACTTAAACTACTTGTAGTATAGGCAATATCGGGTTGAGCCCTTGGATCATTTTGGATGATATCAATCATATTAAGAGTTAAAAATGAGGGGGATTGGCAGTAACTATACTAACAGCAAACTACAATGCAAAAATGTAAATAACAATAAGTAAACCAACCAGCCCAAGGGAATCAACTAAACTTGAGATTAAT
>JANHAO010014476.1:0-15311 GCA_026873985.1 Saraca asoca
AAGAAACAATACTTGATGAAAACTTGAAAACTTCTTCAAAGAATAATAAAGAAAAGCTATAAAACCCTAATTAGAATAAGAAAGATGAGAGAATCCTAAAAGAACAAGAGAACTTGAAATCTAAAAGACCTAAATTAAAGGTAATTGAATGGCTCCTTCTTTGGCTTCAAATCGTCCTTTTTATAGGCTTCTCCAGACCCGGAACAAGGCTGTGTCCCAGGACACGGCCAGGCCATGTTTCGGGCTGGTTTTGCTTCTAGAAGGCCGCACGGCCTTGTATGGAACACGACCGTGTTTAGGGACACGGCCAGGCCATATTCTATGCTGGATTTTGGCTCCTTATTTGCTTTCTTCTGTACTTTCAACTTGGTCTTTTTATATCTTCTTCCTTGATTCCTCTTGACTTAAGTGTACTTCATTCTTCATCTTTTAATCTTCTTCTTGGAGTTCTTCTTCACCATCCTGAAATACAAAAATAAATTAAAGCAGCACCAAGAACTAAACTAACAAAACTAAGGGAAAAGTTAAAAAAAAATCACAAACTAATAACTATTTAAGAGGTGATATTTATCATTTTTATAAGTACATTTTTCACTTATCATCAATCTACCACTATCAATTAATGAACACAGCATAAAAATCACACTCTAAAGTCCTAACTCGTCTCTTATTTACTGTTTCACCAAATGTTCTCTATTTACTCATGTATTCCAATGATGCGCAGAAGGGAAATCTATTTATGACCCGATGCTGTGATAGCCCTTCTAAACCAAATATAAATACCAAATAATCTTATCTCCACTTGTATTTCTTCATGACCAATTAACAATAAAACACATGTAAGAGAGTTAGCTAATTAATTATAAATTCACATCTAGTAATTTTTAGGTGAGCCATATTTCCAAATATTATTTTAATAATCAAACTATTCATGCATGCTAAACTTCACTATTAGGCCACTTCTTACTACAAATTTCTATCTCCAAATTTTCATATAGTCACTTTTACCCATATCTACTTCTATTCAAGTGTACTATTTCCCATTCACATTCCTTATCATACATCTTTTGGATGCTAATCTCAATGTTTCAAAGGCTACTACCTAATAGTTTCATCAATTTTCTTTAAATGTGAAATCCACCCATGATCTTTTATTCACGACTAAATTATCAGTTTAGGCAACATTCTCAATAGTGAGTTAAACCATAATCCAAAGAAACTCTCATTTTGATAAATTCAATCATCGTCAAATAAAACTTAAGGTCGGTACTAAACATATATGGGATCTAACATTTCAACAATTATTCTATTATCCCAAAACTTTGGCACTTGAGCATTGACAACTCAAACCATAATATTTTTCAAAGCCAAGAACGATATCATACATAATTCCAATTGTTTCCTACTTGAAGATAATATATGATGACAGAATCCACCTTGTTTACCTAACATTTAGTAACACAAAATTACTATGATTACATACCATTGAATTTCAATTCACAATTTAGACTCAATCATTATCAATTCATGGCATCAAGCAAATCCCATCACTTCAATGACTCAAAAATAAGACTATTTACTAAATTAAACTTAACTCACTTTTATGAACACAATACCATTTGAAAACAATTTGATATGAATCTAAGGTAGTATTCTTCAATTCAACAAGGACATTTTGATCAAATGAACACATTTTCTTTACATAAAATATTCAAGTCAAATACTTTCAAATCAATCAATTGAAGGCATACAAATGAACTAGTAGTTGGATACATGAGCAAGTTTCTTTAGGCAACTTACCACTTAGTTTATAAATCAGTATCAAAGTTCCATTTGCCTTATCCCTCTAATAGATATTCTCTCCCTTATCTCTTTAACGAATTTCATGGCCATGTCAGTATCGATGTGTGTATATATTTTTTTAAAAAATACTTTTTGAAATTCTTAAAGAACTTGCTTTTTGAATCCAATTTTCAATTTACACAATACTCATCAAGACATACACATCATAGCAACTAAATAATCATGTCCACATTCAATCAACTAACCAGCTCAACACATAAACAATCATTTTCTCATTCAAGAGGCCTCTCAAAATTTTAACTTACATTTGTCAATTTCTTAAGGAATCTTTCACGAATTCACATCAAATAATTTACAAACTTAATTATTCAATTCATGATGCATTCAATACAATGATAGTACTCAAGAAATCAATCATTTGGTCATTCAATCATTTCTAATTTACAAATCAATCATAACAATAATAACAATCTACTACTTAATCATCCCATTATTCTATCGCTACCTTAACATGTACCATTTACAATAACACAACAAGGAAAATCTCACAGCTCAAGTAAACTAATGAACAATAGAGTTCATAAACCCAATCATACAATCCATACAACTATAGAGAAATTGTTATAGGCAACACATACTAACTTAAAATGTATCAAAAATATTCTAACATATTTTTTCATTTCCAAGGCTTAGAATTTAAATCATCCCTTCTTGCACTAATTTCAATCATGCTTATAGAAGTAGAGCATGTATTCATGCTTTTGAAATTCAAATAGGAAATTGAACTAATTTTGTGCAATTTGAATTAATCCCTTCTTACCCTATTTTTGATTCTAATCACAATTTGGATCTCGTGCAGTTTTGGAGTTATCAATGGTTTGCAACTTCAGGTAAGCAGACTTGCATTTTGAACTAAAACTTCTCAAGTCAAATCAGAGCATTCATATCTAACTTTCGTGATTCTAATCGTGATTCTACTCAAATTCAAGATTCTAGGCTTGTGATCATGATCGTAATCATTATTGCATGTCCAATTTCACCCAATGTTACAAACCAAACACACATCCTACCAAGGCAAATTCTCTCATGTTCATTCTTTTCAACAATTATAGCACTCTCATATGCAACAATCTTAGCCAATTCCAATTTCTCATTTCATTTTCATACCGATTATCATATTCACATAGCTATGCAATTTTACACATTTCCATTTTAGTTCTAAATAATCACACATATGCTACCATTCCAATATTTTCATCAAATAACTTCAGCTAGACAAAACATCAACCAATATAAACTTAGCCCACTTTCAATCACAAAGAAACTAAGCATTTTTGAAATTATGAGAAGAGTGAGTGATTCACTTGCCTTAGACAATTCTTTGAAGAGAGTAAATCCTTCCAAGAAGGAGAATCAAGCCATGCCACTTCAGATCCTCTTCGGGTTTCTCTAATTGAGCTGGACTTTAAGAAATTTCACTAGAACAACAAAAACATCTTCTATGTTCAATAAGATGATGGGTAGGGTTTAAAGGATGTTATCTTAACTTGTCAAGAAAACTATGAAGAAAGATAAAATTGGAGACATAAAACACTTACCCACCTCCAAGAAAAGAACCAAAAGCTTCAGTGATGAAGAACAATTAAACCAACCTGCTACAAAAACAAGACAGCAATTGTTTCACCTAATTGCAAAAGAAATTTTTAACTTCAACCAACTGCTTACTGAGCTCCATCATGGCTTAACTATTGAGGACCCAAAGGCTAGTGAGGGGTGGTGCCGGAAATTGCTATAATTGCTGTCAGAGGTCACTATTATGGTTGGTTTGCAAAGAGGAAGAAGAAAAAGAAGAATGAAGGCATCTAGAGTTCAGAGAAGTGGAGGAAAATAAAGAAAAAATGTCAAATAGCGAAAAAATGTCCCCTTAGCCCAGTATATATAGTTCATTTTAAAGCCAATAAAATGCTAGATGATAACATAAATTATCCCAAAGTAATTTGGTTTATTTGAAGTAAACAACTTTTAAATATTCATAATAACTATAAATATTTAATAATTAAAAATTCATTTGAACATTTCCTCAAATTAAATTAAAATTTAACTCAATAAAGTACAATTAACATATTACATATTTCATTTCTTTCTAACTTATTAAAATTGAAACATACTTGGTAAAACTCAATTTACAAATATTATTATTTATGTAGTAGTTAAAATAAAACTTGTGAGCAACTATCAATAAGGGATAATTTACTTTTCAAAACAATTTTCCTCCTATAAATCTCTAGTTTATTTTCATGTGATGGAATAAACCTCGAAAAAGAAAGAAACATTGCCACTTACTTTTGAAATCCACTTATTATGACTTAAGGAGATATTTTCATTTTATCAAACAATAAGTCAAATATTGAAATCTAAGATATTTATTAAAAGAAATTTAAGCATTACATACTAATATTATGTGGGCTCATACAAAAGAAATTTTGGGGAATTACATAAATCTTATAAATTTTAGATTATTTTAATTTTATGAATTATATATGTATTGGTTTTATCAAAAAAAAGAACCAATTTAGTTAGAAATATTTATAATTAAATAATTTATTTTTATACAAGGCACTAAAATTTCGAATGAAAATTTCATGTGTGTGTTCTATTTTTTGTGATATATATTATTTGTAGGCTAAAATACAACAAAACCCCTAAATTTATGGTTTAAAAATAAATGGACATAGTTAAAGTGCACATTATGCAAGTATAAGGGGGTTAGATAAACCTTTTTAAAGGTCAGGAATTATATGTACATGATTTAAAGTATAGAGGGGCTTCGTGTATTTTAGCATAAGCTAAACAAAAAATAGAAGTTCCAATTTAGAAAGCGTAATTCCACAATAAAAACACTCTATCTTGTAAGGGATTGAACTTCCCATGTAATTACTTTTCTAAAAATTAAGCAAATAGAACCCCCCCCCCAATCAAACATAGCCATGCCCCTAGTCAAGCCCATGAATCTTGCTCCAAATCTTGTTGCTTAGGCCCATAATTTTCAAGGAGAAATAAAGTTTATGGCAAAGGCTAAAAGTGGGAGGTTATTACCACTCACCAAAAAGGAAAATATTACCCATTTCACAACAATCCCATCTTCTTCAATCTTACATGTTTTTCCTTTGTTGTTCTATCCTATTTGAGCTAAAATTTTGGTAGAATGTTTTCATGTTTTGGTTCTTGGTATGAAATTAGCTTCTTTATATTTGTTGCTCTTAATTTGGGTTTAGTTTTTTCATATAATTTTTTTAAGAAATTTCAAATCTTTACAAAAGTTGTTCCACATTGCAATGAAATTAGGCCAAAATTTCTAGGTTGTCTCCATTGAAACAAACTGTATTGAAATTGTATCATTAGATGCAATCCAATACTTTGAGGCTTCATCGAAATTTTCATATTATTAGTAATCCTCCTCCATGTTGTATCTATATCCAATGAAACTAAAAAGCTTCAACCATATATGTCAAATTGTGAATTGAAATATTTAATTCTATGCTCATAATAGTTTATGTTGTTTGCATCAACTCAACATTTGATATGATATGATATCAGAATTACTTTGATGAAAAGGGTTTAAATATTACAGCTAACCTATCCTTTATAGATGTAAATTTAACTAAAGATTAAAACATGGAGTCAAGTAGAGGTAGTCATCTTTGAGAATCCTCCCATGACTATTAGTTAGCTTCCTAGCTTCCTGGAGTTAATGTGTTCTTCAAAGTCCAATGTTTTAGTGTTTAGGTTAATTTTTTTTAGGGTTTGGCTCTTTTTTTTGCAAAAAAATAAAAATCAACACAAAAGTAGACATGAGCTTGTTTTATGTCTGTTGACAGCGAAGCTTGGTTCTGTCAAATTCTTGTCAATGGATGTATAGTTCTTGAACCCTAAGCTATTTTTTGGTCTGAAAGATATGCCATTAGGAGGATGATGAAGATGGTGAAGAGGAAGAAAGGTGATGGGATGCACAAACTTTAACATGGTTCAGCTAAATCCAGGAGGTACCAGACCCTTCATCCACGGCGGAGCTTTTATTAGTATGAGAAAAGAGATTTTTACAGAGCTTTTGCTTACAAGTTTTCTAGTCTCCCCCTTTTCTAACATTGAATTCCTATTTATAGAGGAAGGAAAAGTTACATATAATGATTACAAGCTATAGTTCTGTTACATCAAGAAACAAATGTGAAAGACAGTAAAACTCCTGCTATCTGGCTGTTACAGGCTACTTTTTATAGGGTGGGCCCCTCTTGTGGTTGCAAGTTGGCATATGTGTGTCTAACACTTAATTTTACTTCATTTGAGAGAGATGTCCATCCTCCCAAACTAAGACTCTCAGCTTAGGGTCACTTGTGGCAGATTGCTTAGCGAGCTCGATGTTGCCTTTGTAGCATAGCAAGCTCGAGCAAGATGGTCAGTCGCTTAGCTAGCCGGTCTTATGGTGACCTTATTGTGTCACCTTCTGGGAATGAGTGAGGTAGTGCTCGCTTGGCATCTTCAGTGAGCTAGGTAACTTAGCTTCTACTGGGCTTGTGTTGACTTATTCTTCAAAGTTAATTTTTACCCATAACATAAGCCCCCAACTCTCAGTTCATTTTACGGACTAGGAATTGCAATTTTTCTAAGGTTTTGTTTGTATTCTCAGTCAAATTCCTTGCCTGCCCAAATTGTCTTTTCAGATTTCTTTTTTATCTTTTCATTCTGCTTCAAACCATGTTTTCTTTTATTCATAGTTTTCGGCTATTGGCGTGGCGCTACCACTTGTTTTGGGCCGTCAAATTAAGATCTGCCAGATATCTTCTGGATTTTTTGATGGACCGAATTGGTCTTTTTATACCCTGAAGGTCTTCTTTCTTTTTCTTAGAACAATTTAATGGAGGAGTCTATTGAGCCCATTGTGTTTTTTATATCTTGGCTTCTGATGAAGCTTTTTGAGGTGTGGATGGTCTGTTGTAGAATGTTTGGAGGCATGGATAGCCTATTGCACGTGGCTTCCCTATAGGATTCATCTTGTGGGCTCCTGGGGAGTCTTGTGCAAATCTTGGATTACTTCCCTCAGGTCTTTCCATGGAATCTAGCACCACTGACCAGGCTTTTTGCACCTTTTTGAATTCCACGGGGTTTGGCCTAATAGAAACCACTAGCTGGGGATAGGATGATTGCAGGAGTGGAGTTGCTGGTCTTCTTGCTGATGGGAGTTCATCTCCCTGTGCCCGACTCTGCACTTTCTTGTCAGAATGGTAGTATTAGACTTTTGGGCTTTTTGCCTTTGGTTTCTGTATTTCTTCTTCTTCTAATGTAATTTTGCTTTGTTAAGTGAGGCCTTTTAATGTATGAGCCTTTTTACATAGCTCTTGAATGTTGTATTGGATACTTTATGCACCGCTATTTGTACATTTCTGATGATTAATGAAATATTTTTCTGACCAATCGGTTGTGCTTTCAATTCTTTACTATTCTTGTCATTTGACTCTTCTCGGTCTGCGATGGGCAATAGTCAGGTCGCATGTGAGCTGCACCTGATAAGAGATCGCATGTGAGCTACAATTTTCTAACCGCATGCTATGGACACTTAGTTGCATGAGAGCTATAACAAGTGTATTTCAGCATCCTCGCATTATGGCTAGCTTGAAGTCAGTCATTGGGTTTGAGTGTGTCGTTGAGGTAAGCTCTAGGGCCATCTCACCCGTAGTTTTGTTTTGTTTTGTTTTTGTTCGCATTGTCACGAGGTAGGCTCTAGGTCGTCTCATCCTCGGACACGAGGTAGGCTTTAGGTTATCTCACTCTCGATTTTGTGTTGTTTTCATTGCGAGGTAGGCTCTGGGGCCATCTTGCCCTCGATTTTTGTTTCCATTTTGTTTTTGTTTTTGCGAGGTAGGCTCTGGGTCATCTCACCTTCAGACACGAGGTAGGCTCTGGGGCCATCTCACCCTCGGACGTGAAGTAGGCTCTAAAGCGTCTCATCCTTGGACAAGTTTTTGTTGTCACGAGACTCTAGGCCATCTCACCTTCGAACGTGAGGTAGGTTCTGGGGCCGTCTCACCCTCGGACGTGAAGTAGGCTCTAGGCTATCTCACCCTTGGACAAGTTTTTATTTTCATAGCTCATTGCTAGCTGGGTAGCATTTTTGTGTCTTGGCCAATCGACTATGAATTCGATAGGTTTAATCATAAAGCAATTCTTTTCAAGTAGCATTCCGCCAGACAATTCATATAGAGATATCAAAACCATTGTAAGGTTCATGAGAATGTTACAGGATTAGAATATGGTTCTGATGGGAGACTCTGGCTGTCGACCTGTGACTCATTGGGCTTACTGAGCTTGCTGTTCTGGTGGCCTTACCATATAATCCAGTAATCAGCCTCTTATGATGAGGTCTTCTATGGCATCTTTTAATGTCCAACATTCTGAGGTGGTGTGTCCGACCTCATTGTGATAAGAGTAAAATCTACCTGGATCTCTGGACTTGAGGGAAAGTATTATTGGCCTGGGCCTCCCAAAGTATTCGTTGTGCCTTTCTGTGGTAAAAATTCTATCCTACGTATCTGACAGGATGCTGTAGTTTTCAAAGCAGCCTCCAAGTCACTGGGTCTTTGTCTTCTTTGAGAGCTGAGGACATAGGGCATGACTGTGACTCTCATCATCCCTCTTTTTGCTTGTAATAGGACCGCTAATGTCCCCTTTCTATCTGGGTTGCTCCATTTTGAAGGTTTCTTCCCATCTTATTTGTTTGACAACTTGCTCATAGAATTTAGTGAGGTCTCGAGATAGGGACTTGTAGAGGTTTTTGTATAACTTTTTGTCTTTACGAAGTCCTGCTGAGATTGTTGTTAAGATGCTTTCCTCTGAAGGGTTTTCTACGGAGTTAGCTTCGTGCCTAAACTTAGCTATATAGTCTTCCAGCGATTCACTCTTGCACTAAAAGATCATTACGAGGTAGCAAGGGGGCACGAGCTGCCTTTTGAATGCCCAATATTAATCAAGAAATTTCCTTTAACACTCTTCCCAACTACTGACACTATGAGCTTGGAGGTTTTTGAACCATGCCCAAGGTATTCCTCCTAATGTGGCTAGGAAGACACAACATTTCACCAGAGGGTCAGTTGTTTGAAGGTCCATTTGGATATTAAACACATCCAAATGATTGCTCGGGTCACTATTCCTATCATACAATGGGATCGCGAGCACTTTGAGTTTCTATGGGAGGGGCTACATTTTGATTTCCATAGAAAATGGTGAGCTTTCCTTGTAGCGAGGTTGGTTGTTTTGAGGCCGGGGGCACTCTTCTAGTTGTTTGAGTCTTTGGAGGACTTCTTCCATTATTGGGTTCTACATTTCAGGCTGAGGGACAGAGTTTTCTGCTCGTTGCGAGGCCCCCAGTCACTGACTATCACGATCTTTGTGAGTTTCCTTCTGAGCTTCTCTACGGAGCTATTGGAGTTGTGCCATGATCTCTTCTAGTCTTTGAGCACCCTAGGCTTATGCCTGTGCCTGTGCTTTTACAGCTTCAACTAACTCTCTTACCATATTTTCGAGTGTCAGTTGGGGCTGGCCAGGTGTTTGCATCTCTTTAGTTCTAGGGACGGTAGTAAAGTGCTGATAGGCCCCCACAATAGGAGTGTCTGCTGATTGGAAGACTAGAGTGGTTAAACTCTGAGTAGTTCTTCCTCTTACCATTGTTATTGCAGAAATGAATGTTCCAAGAAAGCAAATGCAGAAAACAAATGGGCCCTCCTTCTAGCGCCAAAATGTTGACAACAAAACTTGGTTCTACCAAATTCCTGTCACAGGTGTATAGTTCTTAAACCCCAAGCTGTTTTCTGGTTTGAAAGACATGCAGTTAGGAGGATGATGAAAATGGTGAAGAGGAAGAAAGGTGATGGGATGCACAATCTTTAACGTGGTTCGGCCAAATTCGGGTGGTACCTGACCTTACATCCACGACAAAACTTTTATTAGTATGAGAAAAGAGATTTTTATAGAGCTTTTGCTTACAAGTTTTTCGATCTCCCCCTCTTCTAACAATGAATTCCTATTTATAGAGGAAGGAAGAGTTACATATAATGATTACAAGCTACAGTTCTCTTACATCAAGAAATAAATGTGAAAGATAGTAAAACTCCTGCTATCTAGCTGTTGCAGGCTGCTTTCTGCGGGACGGGCCCCTCTTGTTAGTTGCAAGTTGGCATATGTGTGTCTAACACTTAATTCTGCTTTGTTTGAGTGAGATGTCCATCCTCCCAAGTTGAGACTCTTAACTCGGGGCTGCTTGTGGTGGATCGCTTAGTGAGCTTGGTGCTGCCTCTGTAGCATAGCGAGCTCAAGCAAGATGGCTGGCCGCTTAACGAGCCGGTCCTATGGTGACCTCGTTGCGTCACCTTCTAGCGATGAGGGAGGTAATGCCTGCTGGGTGTCTTCAGTGAGTTGGATAACTCAGCTTCTACTGGGCTTATGCTGACTTATTCTTCAAAGCTGATTTTTACCCATAACAATGTCCATATTCAAATCCAAAGAACTTACATTTTTTTTTCTAATATCTAGGCTTTTCATATTGACTCCTATTTTATCATCTCATTCTTTGTTAAAATTGATTTTAGTCCAAAGATTTTTGCTATTCATATTCCCCCAAATTGCCCTTTGTCTAACAAATTGCTATCTCCAAGTTTCATTATGCAAATTATACATTTTCAATGAACTAAAATTTATATTATGTTTTGTTACTCTATTCTACTTTAATCTTGGATAAGGATTTGGTATTGTTTCTTTTATCTTTCCCTTTTTAGACTTCAATCACAAGTTATAGAAGATATTGTCAAAGTGGCAACAAGTAAATTGGACTGTAGATTCTCAAGTCTTACTGATGAATTGGTCAGGATACAATCTTGTTTAGAAACACTGAATATGTATCTAGCTTTAGGCTTGAATGATGTTCGATATATAGGGATTGTTGGAGTGGGTGGAATAGGAAAGATGACTCTTACTATAGTTTTGTCTGATAGAATGCATCATTGCTTTGATGCATCTAGTTTCCTTGAAAATGTAAACGAGGGTTCTGAGTATGGTGGTTTAATCAATCTACAAAAACAACTTCTAAGTGAAACTCTACAAGAGGAAAATGTGAAGATATGGAGCCTCACACCAGAACTAATTTAATAAGTAGTAGATTATGCAACACAAAGAGCCTTATAATCCTTGATAAAGTTGAATGATCATATCAATTAGAGAAACTTGTTGGAAAACTTGAGAGGTTTGGTGCAAGAAGTTGAATTATCATAACTACCAAAGATGAGCATATTCTAAAGGAGTATGCAGTAGGTCATGTTTACAACATTGAACTTTTGAACAATGTTGAAGATCTTCCATTTTTTTGTAGAAAAGCCTTCAAATGGACCATCCTTTGAAAGACTATAAAGGGCTAACCTCTAAAGTACTAGAATATGTCAAAGGCCATCCATTGAAAATTAAAGTATTGGGCTCTTATTTATGTAGCAAGAGTGCCTCGGAATGGGAAAGTGCCTTGGTTAGACTACAAGGAAATCATAAGAGAGAAATTATGGACGTGCTTCAAACAAGATTTGATGGACTTAAGGCAACTAAAAAAGAATTGTTTCTATGCATTGCTTGTTTTTTGCATAGGTGGCATGGGTGGAGAGTCAAAAGAATGATAGATTTATGTAGGTTCCATGCTCATATTGGAATGACAATTCTCATTGATAAATCCCTCATAAACATTGTGGATGGAAGAACAAGGATGCATGATATGTTGAAAGAATTGGGGAGGAAAATTATTATGGAGAAATCACTTAATAAGCCAGGGAAATGGAGTATGTTGTGGAGCTATGAGTATTTGCATCATATTATGATGAGAAACTCAGTAAGTTAACTATATATCATTTGGAAATTATGAGAATTTGCATGATAATTCAAGCAGTTCTTTTTTCTTTTGTTTTCTTTTCCCATGATGTCTTTTTATTTCTCAAGAAATAGAAGATATTGAAGTTATAGCTTTGTCTGGGCCACATCCAAAGAAATGAAATTAAAGGTTGAAACTTTATCCAAAATGAGTCACCTTAGAATTCTCAAGCTTGATGGCATGAAAATTTTAGGGAACGTAAGTGGTTTTTCTAATGAAATACGATGACTTAGATGGCAGAATTATCCTTACACCTATTTGCTGCATCCTTTTACCCATTCGTCATCAATGTTTCAAATTGATAGACTTGTTGAATTGCTTATGCCTCATTGCTAATGTTTGGACTACATACTCATGTTTGCTTGGGGATATGTTGTGTATTGGATTTTAGTTGTATAGGCAACAAAATCCTCAATGCCCCAATTCTGTAGCCAAGTGTGACTCAAATTTATTGGAAAGCTGGCATGTTGGCTAACAGTTGGTATTATGCATCCCACAATTTCGAGTAGAAAGCTGCCGACCCATGACAACCATCCATGTCGTGTTCCTACGAAGGGCAGGATGAAGGATTGTGTAAGGAAATCAATTGAAAAAAATTTTCTTCTAAAAAATTAATTTAATATTTTTTTTAAAAGAAAAAATATGAAAAATAAAAAATTTTAAAATTTAAGAGATGATTAATTTAAAAATATATGCACTTGTTCGCTTGAATAGAACACTTTATGACTCAATAGCAATGACAGAGTTAGATTCCACTGCCGCCTCCTCCATCTCATCTTCATTCATACTACAATAAACTTTTTGCCTATTATCAGCTACTTCCTCCTTACATGTATTTGCCGTTGCCACCGCAGTCATCCTAACCTATGGTTCAATCACCACCAATCAGAGGTTCTGGACAGCTGTAGTGGTAGGACACTTGCGATGTGGAAACTAATAATTAGTTATTCTCCGATGATCTTGAGTTATAGTTATATTTTCATGTTTTTATTTAAAAAATATGTTTTATACATTGATATGGATAATATAATATGAATTATTTTATTAATTTATATATTTATACATACTCTTGTGTGTTTTATTTTAATTTTTCATAATGACTAAATATTAATTTTTAGAATTTAAAGTTAAAAAATATTGAAATCAATTTTTAATACTAATCAAAATAATTTTCATAAAACTTAAAAATTGAAAATTGTATCAACTAAATTTTAAAAGAAAAAATTTTTTGACAAATTTTCAATGATTTTTGGATAAATTTTATGACAGATTTTTAACAGACTTTTTGATGAATTTACTAACTGATTTATGGTGGAATTATGACAAATTTCCTATCTGTTACTAATAGATATTTTGATAAAAAAAATTAAAATAAAAAACATTCATCTAAAAATTCCTTAGAAAATTCCATCAATAATTAAATAAAATTTTTAAACATGATATTATAAAAGATCCTGTTCCATAAAAAATTAATCGTTTTTGAGGATTTTTCATGATTTTCATAAAAAATCACACTTTTTTTAATAATTATTTAAAAAATGTGGTCCTTTAAAAAGTGGTCTTTTTAATATGTCATACTAATTTTATTGACAATGTCACATCATAAATTAATAAATTTAGGTTTTGTTATATATGGAAATTAGTTCGGTCTAAAAGAGCTCGCAAGAAGCCCAAGACCAACAAAAGGACCAGCTTGAAGCACCCAGAACCATTCTACCATCAAGTCGCATAGTGTGCGACCTCACTAGGCCAAGCTCGTGCACGAAGAAACAAGCTTGATCTCCCCATTCCCAAAATCGGGCAAGCGACCTTGTTAACAAAGCATAACCTGCGACCTGGAGGCTCGCCGGACAGAAGACTACGTCATGTCTTACCCCAACAGTCAAATGGGGCCCACCTGTAGCAAATAATCTGTAGTTGTCGAAAAAAGAGATTTAGTCTATATATTCTATCTTGTACATTAAATGCTAATATAATAGATTTATTGTATATGTAATTACCAATGTAACCTCCTTTCCTCTATAAATATGAGGGAGGAGCCTTCTGTAAAAGAGAGAATACAAACAGAAACTCTATTGAAATAGAAAAACTTGAGTGCTGTAACTTTGTAATTGCATTACCTCAATAACACACTACCACGGACGTAGGGTCTGGTGATATCTGGATTTAGCTGAACCACGTTAAATCCTGTGCATCCTTCTTTGCTCTTCCCTTCTTCTTCTTTGACTATTTTTCTGTTCTACTATATTTAAACGGGTTAGAGGTCAGAGATCCCGAAGAATACCTCCATTGGCTGGAGTTTGGATCATTACCAAAATCCGACGTCAACAAGTTTCATTACTTATTTATTTTTATCTCCTTTAATTTTTTAAAATTTATGAAATAAAAAATTAAAATATCAAATTTTAAATAATCTTCTAAAATTAAGTTGATATTAATATCTCCGTCTGAAGTCTTACAATTTAAGTTCTATATTTTTTAAGATTTTATTTTATTTTTTTTACTTTTTAGTAATTGAGAAAAAAATTTAGAGTAAAAAAAATAAAATCCTAATTAATTTCCTAAAATTAAGATTTTATTATTATGTCTATAATAAGTTTCTAATTTTAAGTTTAATTTTTTATTGAAATTTTATTATTTATTTATCCTTATTCTTTTTATTTATGAGTTTTTAAAAGTTGATAAGCATAAATTGAAAAAAATTAATCTTAATTGTTGAAAAATTAAGTTTTTATCATTGTTTTTATGTTAATAATAGTTTTTTTAGTTTAAATTTTGATTTTTCTGATTGAGATTTTATCATTTATTATTAAAATATTTTTTTTCCTTTTTCTCAATTATAGATTCTTAATTATAATCTAACAAAATTTTAAGTATTTCACAAGATAATAAATAAATAAATATTATTATTATTCTTTGATGTTTATATTTATCTTAAGTTAATATCTACTTTCAAATTATTTTATAATCATTACAAATGTATAATGTATTACATATAAATTTCAATGACCTTTAACATACTTTATATGAGTAATTGATGTTGATATTTTATAATTAAACCATACATTGTATATTCTGGAATAAAAAAAATCAATCAAATTTATTGAATTTGAGAATGAGATTTGTGCCAATGATAGATGATGGTTTAAAACCACTCTTTCTGGTTAGACTTCCACTACAAGAATTTCAGGAAATTCCAACGGATTTTATCCGTTGGAATTTGGCATTCCAACGAAAATTCCAACGGATTTCGGTCCGTTGGAAAAACACTTGTTGGAATGCTCAATTCCAACGAAAAAATTCTAACGGAAAATGTCCGTTGGAATATCAATTTATAAATTTTCTCCAACAAGCAATTTCCAGCAGAAATTCCAGCGCCTCAAGTTCCGTTGGAATCTCCATTTGAATTTGAATTTTATTATTTTTATTATTTTTTTTATATAAACTCCAATATTTGATACAAAATAAAACCAAATTTGAAATATATTTTTGCACCTCTTCTCATGAAATAAAGAATTTTGTTTATATTATAAATAAGGTAGAATTTCTCAATATA
>JANHAO010014477.1:0-15289 GCA_026873985.1 Saraca asoca
AAACTTCTCATAATCTTTTACAAAGACCCATCCGAATAAAATTTTTTCAATTTAGTCCTTACAAATTTTCACTTTAGTCCTGGTCTGTTTCGACCCGCGGACCGGTCCGTATCCGTGCGGATTTGGTCCGCTTGGACCGCGGCCCGTTGGACTTGACCCATTTAGGCCCGTTTTTAAATGGGCCTAATTTTACTAAGTCCAACCCGCTTCAAGCCTGCGAACCGGTCCGCTTGGCCCGCGGGCAACTGGTCCATTTAACAAGCCTAATCATATATTAAAAAAAGGATATATATTTAATCTATTTGCAATATAATTGTAATTACAGAGAGAGCATACATGCAAAATATTGTTATATATCCTATTTTTTATAAGTATAATGAAATAATATAAATACAAATATAAATATACGTAAGCATATAATTATAAAAAAAGTATATATTATTTATTGAAAATGTAATTATATTTATACAGATGATACACAGATTAATGTATGTCTTATTTTTTTATAAATATAATGGAATAACATAAATGTAAAATAATATAGGTCAAAATGATCATTAATTTCTAGATAATAAATCATAAATAATTGATCTAGACTAATTGAAAAAGTGGTTATAATAGAAGTGGTTTTAAGTCCATATCCATTGACCTACAACATATGATCAATCAACTTCTTTATAAGATCTAGACAAACAAAGACTTAACAAATTAACTATTTAATTAATATATAATAAAAGACATGACCCAAGCGTACATAAATAATGCTAATGTTATCAATATATTGAAGACATGTAGTTGTACATTATTGATACAAGAGCTTGGCAATTAATGCGCATAACATTTATATATATATATTGATAGGTGTATTTTCTTTAGATCATATTCATTATACTAATCAAAACTCTGCTTATACACTAACTTAACCATCAAAGCTCTTTTGATGAACTACTTTCGTTGTATATTAGTAAGTTTGTTACGCCTGCAGATCACTTCCTAACCATTATTCATTTCACCTATCAATTTCACTTGAAAAGATAGTTTTATAAAAAAAAAATTAAATATATGACTATATTTTATGTGTTATTAGTATAAATATGAGTATGGCATAGAATGAAATGTAAATGTAAGTCCATTAATTTTACATTATGATGAATAAAGACAACAAGCTAGATACAAAAAATCAAAGGTTATAATTATTAGCTTTATTTTTGCCTCCGAGACAAAGAATGCACTCAAACAATTATGCATGTCTCTCTGAATACATTCATCATGTTAATTAGCCGTTATTAACTTAATACTATGAGAGGAATAAAATAATACCAAGTTGCTAAACACCATGATGAAGTGTTATAAAATGCCTTTTTGTAAATTAAGGACTAGTATTATTTTTATTTTAATTCATTTATAATTCTCTTATAATTACATAATAAAATTTAAATTAAATTAATTTCACATATTTAAAATATATGACATTAATTTGATTTAGATTATTATATATGTACAGATATGAAAAAAATCATAAATAAATGAAAGAAGAGTAATATTTTTTAATTGAAAAATCAATCTTGCATAACAAGTAAAAAAAACATTTTTCTCCAATTTTTTTTTGAACATTAAACTATATATGGAAAGAAAGATAAATAAAATCTAAAAGCAATTATAGCGACAAAAAATTAAATATTAAGCCTAAACGTATGAAGAAGTGAGGGAAGTGCATGTTCTCTCAGACTTGCACACCAATAGAAGAAAACAAGGAGGAGACAATGCATGAGACGTTATAATAAGATATTGAGAAAAATAATGAAAGGGGAATTTATTGTAATAATTTGTTATCTGAGAAAAAATAAAATAAACGTACTTTTCAAGGTTTAGAAAACAAATTATTACAAGTACTTTTGTATTGTTAGCTAATTAAGCTTAGATAAAAAAAAAGGTACTTTTGAGTTTTGATATATTGTTTATAAATAGCATTAGGTCATAGTTTTGAAAAGCTTTTAAAGAAAAAAAAATATTCTTTTCTTCATTTTTTTAAAGTATGTCTAAAGTGCTTCTTTCAAAAGTGCTTTTTCCAAAACGCTTTTATAAAAAAAAAAAAAGTGAAAAAATTTATGCCACAATTTAAACACTAGCCGAATCCAAATCCACCAATGAAAAGAGATATATAATCCAACAAAACAAAACAAAAAGGTTCATATTTCTTGTTTTCGTGTATGGAAAGATATCTTTATGTGAATATGTAAATGATAATGGATGCTTCGCTAATACCTTTAATAAACTAAAAGCATTTTTATTCAATAAATATATGTGATCTTAGGAGAGTGAAGGTTTTGTTAGATTGGAGATTATAATTGAACTCAAAGTTAGTGCATATTTTAGGTAATAGAACAAATTAATGAGAAAAATAAAAAACCAAATTTGGTATGTTATTATAAAAAAATTGCTAAATTATCAATAATAAAAAATTATCATTGCATCAAAATTATTACAATTTTAAACTATAATAATATAATTCATATTTTTACATCAAATTTATGTCTTTTTAATTTAATTATAAGTAACAATAATCAAAGAGAAATTATGAATTAAATGTAGAAATATGAAGGTAAGAGAAGTAGTAGTGTAAGATATAATTAATGATTTTTTAAAATAAATTAAATGAGAAGATAAACAAATATATATGTGCACAGAAGTCATTAATCAAATCAAATCAAAATAGCATAGTAAATTCGTGTGACCTTTTTACCACTTTTAAGGAAGATCCTACTTTTATGCCACGTGGAGCCAACAGCATCTATCTAATGGACCTTTTTTGCATCTCCGGTCAGCCACAGCCCACAGTGGGATTTAATTAAATCTCATAATTACTTTTTGTATTAACTCTAATACAAGAGGACAACTTTGTCATATCCCATAATCTATTGACCCCCACTATCACATGTTCTAATCCAGTGGCCTTTTGGTCATTTCGCATAAAAATAACAGTTTTTTTTTCAATTGTTTTTTTTCGTTGGTTACCTTACCTATTCAGCTATTCTTAGACTTCAGCGTCTCCTAAGCAGAGTGACAAATCGGATTCATTAAACTTATCATTAACTTTCTCAAAGCTGATTTTTTTATTTAAAATATGAAAATATATAAATTGAAGAGAGATTGATATTTATTTTTGGTAATTTCTGCAGAGTTTGGCGCGTACGTATATAAATAAACCAACAAATTCTCGGACCAATAAAAGACGCCACCCTCTCTCTCTCTCAGAGTGAGGCACAGAGGGAAAGATCAAAACTAAAAACGCATTGAAACTGAAAGAGAGTGAGTGAGAGAAAACTTAGAGAGAGAAACAGAGACCAAACTAGAAAGTAACAGAGACGCTGTGTGTGTGTGTGTGTGTGTGAGAGAGAGAGAGAGACTTGAAACCCCAGATAATCAAACCCGTTTCTATCTCCGGTTTCTCTATCTATAAACAACCCCATTTGATCGGAGCCTCTCATTCTCTGTTCGAGGTCGGAAATTTCCCTGATTACTGTTTAAAAAGGCCTTTTCCGGCCGGTCTTGTCGGTTTGCTCCGTATAATGGAGCAGTACGGTCGGGCTGGTGATGGGTCGCAATCTGATCCGTCGCCGGAATGGACCGGCAGCGGAGGCGAAACTGGGCTTGAAGGTGAGTGTGCCTGTCTCTGCATTCTGAATTGGTTTCAAATTTTTGGTTCGGTGACTTTGATTTGTGGTTTTAGTAGAATGTGGAGTGTGATAGTTGGGTTTGATCTTGATTTTGTGAATGCAGAGCCTATGTGGCAATTGGGATTGGGTGGTGGTGAATCATATCCGCAGCGGCCTGATGAGGCCGATTGTATCTACTATTTGAGGACAGGGTATTGTGGATATGGCTCTCGGTGTCGGTTCAATCATCCCCGTGACCGTGGCGCGGTAAATTTGTTGTGATTAATCATACTTAGGCTTCATCAAAGGGTTTTGTTAGCTTCTTTGATGTGATCATTTGCTTCTGTGGGTCCAATTTGGTTTGATCTTGGTCATGAACAATGTAACAAATTTGAGCTCACAATATCACAGTGCTTCTCATTAGTGGTTTGTCTTTGATTGAAGTCATGTAGTTTCAAATTGCTGCTATATTAGTTGCATTATCAAAATAATTTGCTGCACTTAGATTAATGTTTCATAATTTGGAGACATGTTATATGTATACATACTGCTTAGGTTATTGGAGCTGGAAGGACTGGAGGAGAGTATCCCGAGAGAGTTGGCCAGCCTGTGTGC
The DNA here is from genome assembly GCA_026873985.1 of Saraca asoca. Taxonomy (NCBI): domain Eukaryota; kingdom Viridiplantae; phylum Streptophyta; class Magnoliopsida; order Fabales; family Fabaceae; genus Saraca; species Saraca asoca. The sequence continues at coordinate 4,272 of JANHAO010014477.1, forward strand.
CAGGTGCTTTTTAAGCTGCTCCTGCTAATTACGCTGGTGCATATACAAAATGTTGCCTTTTTTTATATGTGAAACACTGTGTTAATCAGCCATTTATACATGTGAAGGATGAAGTAAAAGTTTTAATATATTTGTTTTGATTTTTTCCAGGCTGGTGATTTCCTTTTATATTGATATATTTGCTTTTATTCAAATTACAGTATTATATGAGGACCGGATCATGCAAATTTGGCCCATCCTGCAAGTACCACCATCCTAGACAGGGAGGAGGCACTTTTACCCCCGTGTCACTAAATTATCATGGATATCCTTTGCGACCGGTCAGTATTGATTTATCTTTTCCCACATAAAATTATGCGTTTTGATTGAATATTGGGTCGTATTTCTAATCATGGTAAGAGGTTCCTCCAAACCTGCAATATTGTAAATAACAGGGTGAGAAAGAGTGTTCCTATTATGTGAAAACGGGACAGTGCAAGTTTGGTGCAACTTGTAAATTCCATCATCCACAGCCTAGTGGCATCCAAGTTGCAGCACCAGCACCAGTTTCCCCGGCTTCACCTATCCCTGTACCAGTACCTACACCATTATATCCCCCTGTACAGCCTCCATCTGGTCCTTCATCACAACCGTATGGATTAATGGTTCCAAGGCCATCTGTTATATCTGGCTCCTTGCTCCAAAGCCCATATGGGACTTTGATAGTGTCCCCAACCATGGTCCCTTATCCAGGTTGGCCTCCTTATCAGGTAGGTCTAGCATTTCTTTCGACTGCTTACTCAGTTTATATGTTCATTTTTTGAAGCTGTTGAGCACCTGGTGCAGGCTTCTGGAAACCCTGTAGTTCCTCCTACTACATTGTCTAATGTTGGCGCAACACAGTTTTATGGGTTAACCCAGCTAGCTTCATCAGCAACGGCATATGGTGGACCTTATCAATTTTCAGGTTCGTCAGTTGGTCCTTTGGGAAGTAGTGAGAAGGAGCACTCGTTTCCAGAAAGACCTGGTCAACCAGAATGTCAGTATTACATGAAAACAGGGGATTGTAAGCTTGGTCCATCATGTAGATATCATCATCCACCCGAATTAATTGCCCCCAAAATGAATGTGGTCCTTAGTCCTGTGGGTCTTCCTTCACGCCCGGTAACTATCATCTCTCAATTTTTTGTTGTTGTAATGCCTAATTTTGGGTTATGAATTAGTCATTCCTTCTTCTTCTGCAGCTGTCTATAAAGTGAAAAACTTTAGTAAGCACGGTTATAGGGAATTACAATGTCTTCTGGATCAACACTTCAACCGTGCAGTTTGAACTCTGTAATTGGATATTTTTCTGTCAATCTTGAAAGCAGAAAGATGAAACTGTTTATATACGGTGTCACCTTGGTTATGAACATACCTATGATGAGAGTGCAATGCTCATTCTTTTGTACTGTACTCATTTTGTGTGCATCTTTGCCATCTTCCCCTTTTATTGCATGCTATCTTAGAAGCTTAGGTCTGGTTACTATGACTTTACACAAGGGTCCGGAGGTATTACTTCTTCTGAAGACTTCAGTTTTAATGCTTTTTAGGGCATGGAACACTGTAAATGACAAATGACTGATACCTTTCGTTAATTTCTTATAAGGTTGCAAGCCAATACTGAAACAGAATCCTGATTTCTGGTAGAGTTTTATGATGATTGGTTGAATTTTAATGCCTAATTTTGTGACTAGTTGTTTCTGCTCCATTAGTAGGGAATCTCATTAAGGGTGGAATTGCATGTGGTTTTGTAAGGGCTATATGGTCATCCTTCCAAATTTTTTAAAATTCACAAAATTTCATTTGAAAATTGTTTTATTTCTATAAAATATTAATTTGGCCCCCTCAAAAGTTAGTTTTTTTAAAATGATCTCAAGTCATTTTCATTTTGGCCCCTGGTTTCAATCCCTGTTCTACCTGTTCATCAATATATTAATTGTGAAGGGGTGTTCTGTATTTGGTGAAAAGTCTTCAGGTCAATTTTTGACACCTGCATGTTCTGGCAAGACCAGCAATTTGTCAAAAATCTTCGTAACTCTATTTTATATCTTTCCTCTATTTTCACAATATGCTACTTCTTTCCCATAATTATAGAGGGTTAATTCAATGGCTATATCTTTTCAAAATTTTATCATGAAAAACTGAAAAAAAAAAAAAAATCTTTGACTTCTGCCTTTTGTTCCAGGAAAACACAATTCCTCTCAGTACTTTGCCTGTATATAGAATTTATCAACCCTGGAGAAAAATCTTTATATGAACCTTCTGCGTCATGAAATAATATTGTTAGCTTGTACTTTGGATCTCTGTCTTTTGGGTGTATATATATCATTGATATTTGAGCAGAGCAGTTGCTACATTATAGGAGCTACATAAAATTAAGCTGTGGAACCGCAATAATTATAGTTGTTTTATGCTTTACACATTGTAGGCTCACTTGTACTCAGAAATACAATTCTCTGCAAACTAAAAAGAGGCCCATGCACTTGAGTAAATAATTTAAATTTTCTGGATTGAATTCTCTGAGCGTGGTTTGTTGCCCATGTATGTGGCATTCAAAATTTAGAATTTATTACTACTGATTTGTGAATACATAATTGGTTTGAAATATGCTTGAAATTTTCACTTTTTTATGCTCTTGTTCACTTAAACGAGCTAGTGCATCATTATCTGCTATTTGTCAGTGAATGGTGGAGTGGGTTGTTGCTTCTGTTTTGCAATATTACATAAACTAATATATCCTTTGTAATATACAGTAGTATTGTTTTATGTGTTTCCTTTATGTTGTGGCCCCTTAACATTTTAGAGTTGAAAACAGTTATTTGTTATTTAGCAAGCTAAAAGACACAACATTTAATCATTATGTTTTCCATATATTGGCTGCACTATATTCCTGAACATCTAATTCTTTTGTTTCTCTATTTTCTTTTGTTTGAAAAAACTTTAGTCCTTATAAACTAGATTGCTAGCTGAATGAATAATATAATAGATCATGACTTTTTTGTAAAGTTGAGCTGGAAAGAATTTTTGTAGAAGGCATGTCAGATTGTTATTTCTTAGATGGATTAAAGACATATCCTTCAGTTCCAATTGTCTGTCAAGTTTTGTAAGATGGCATGGAGAAAGGAACCTGAAGAGCAACCACTTGGTTTGCTGTTGACCATGATGTTTTAGAGTTCACTTTTTATATAACATATGTAGAGACAAGAAATTCTTAGTACTGCAACACAGAATATTTTTTATTCCGCAGAGACCACTCATTGTTTTCCATCTTTTCTTACATGCTTTTGCATTTTTAAAATGGCAGACTTTAGTAATGAAGTATCTCGTGATTCATGAAGGTTTCTCAAGAGGGTTCTTAATGATGGAGTATTTGTCTGTGTGAAATAGGTTAAGTTTGATAGCCTGACAGATTATGCACTCCAGTGGTCATAATTGTGAGAATGATGAGAGGAAGCAGGTGGTTGTAATGCTAGATCTATGAAGCACAGACACTTCAAAAAACAAGCCTTGTCTATGTTTGACATGTATCCTAACTCGAACATTTGGACACTCATGTTAGACACTCCATGATACTAACACCAATATGAAGCCTGCCTAGGAACTAAAAATAATGTTATTTAATACTTGACACCTATTATATGCATTCTAAACATTATTTAACACATGCTAGGAATATTTATGTATATTTACCTATGCTTCTTAATGCTCTTATGCATATTGCATGGATATATGAAGTACATATCCAAACAACTTTTTATACGTATTTCTATGCACATGACCTTATATTTGTAGACTTTGCCGTGTCGCCGTGTCCGAGTCTGTGCTTCTTAGTGCTAAAATTCATGTATACTTGAAATGTCAATCCGCGGTTAGCCTAATTTTCATTAATCAAGTTGATTTTAACCCTTGTTATGTTGATAGAGAGCATATTTGAGCTGAATTCTTAGAGGGATAATCATTAGCCTTCCTCTTAAATATAAGTGATGCTTATTGTTAGACATACTGTATATAATATGGGTAGTGCGCACTGCATATTTTCTATTAATAGGGGCAGTTATGTCTCTCTGTTTTCACTTTTCAACATTCTTTGTATATATATATATATGCACAGCTGTGCTTTGTATTGAGTGGGAATTAATGATTGAGTGAATAAGACTCATCATTCCCCAATGATTGCTCTCTCCCTGCTCTCTTCTCTCTCTCTCAAATTGGTGTCAGAGCAATCTGAGACCTAATTGCTGCTGCTTCCAGCTGCACATGTGATTTCAGTTTGTTGTGCTCTGTATGTTGGTTGGTAAGACATGCGACACAGCATTTCAATACTGCTCAGTGATCTTAATAAGATTAAGGTATAGCTTATTTGTTTGGGGAAAGAGGGAGGATTGAGGAGTGCTTTGGCCATACATGTTAGGGACGTCTGCTGGGCCTAATAGTGATGTCTGTGGAAGAATTAAGGGAAAATTAAACTACTGTCTCCTGTTATGTTTCAAAGTTGCCAATATTTTGATGCATAGACCAGTTTGGCTTAAGTTGGTTACTTGATAATTGATCACATATTTTAGCTTGAGGAACTGTGCAGTGGAACTCAAGGACAGTTGTATTTCTTCCAGAATTATTGTCAACCAAGATGAGACACACCCTATGAACATTATGAACAGTTTGTAGTGTATGTTTCATCTTGATCTCGTATTTCTTTTTCTATACAGAGTGTTTCATGCATTTTTCTTTATCAATGCTTCATATCATCAATTAGTGGGGACTGGGAGTCATTTTTCAGTTGCTTAAATGTTTATATCACATTATGAATTTTACGTTGCAGGATTATGAATTCTTAACTCAATTTTCCTTTTATTCATGATTTCATCTGTAAAATTTTTTTATTCTTGCTATCAGAACACATACTTAACTAGGCTGCTTTTCTCTCAGCTAGCAAAAGTTTTAGTTAGGGGATAGAGAATTTTTTGTTTCCATTCCTGATGGCCATGAAGGTCCAAAAAATATCTGGCGCATAACTTTTGTATGTTGTTTGGTTTGATGCGTAGTTGGTAGCTTCATCAATTATATTTGCCTGAATTTTTGACATTGCTATCAACAATTCTTATGTTACCCACGTGCTTGCATATGCCCTTTTTGTCTTGATCCTATTTTGAGTATGTTCAATTCTAATTCGAATTTTGTTGGCCGTTGTTGATTTCAATTGCTTGAAAAACTAGCACTTTGACAATGTTTGTTTTGTATTTGTAGTTAAGATAATGTATGAATCTAATGCTAGTATTTGATAATCAGGGGTCAGCGCCTTGCACTCATTATACACAGCGCGGAGTATGCAAGTTTGGTCCTGCATGCAAATTTGATCATCCAGTGGGAGCAATGGCTTATAGTCCATCTGCTTCTTCCCTGGTCGAAATGCCAGTGGCACCCTATCCTGTGGGTTCATCAATGGCTACTCTTGCCCCATCATCCTCGTCATCAGAGTTGCGGTCCGACCCTACCTCAGGATCCAACAAGGAGTCAGTTTCAAACAAAACATCATCATCAAGCACATCAACTGGATTAGTTGGCTCGACTTTTTCGACAGGTGGGCCCATTTCTCAGTCAAGTGCTCAACCATCCTCTCAGAGTTCTGGTCCTTTAGTGACTACCAGTACCGCCACTACCACTAGCAGCACCACCACCAGTGCAGTTTCCCATACCTCAAGCTAAGCGATGTGAATGTTTACCTCATTGTTACTCCTTTTTCTCCCAATTCTTCAGCTGGAGATCATTATTTAAGGTCCTCAAATAGGTCTTTAGTTTTCAGTTATTCCAGTTCCACAATTTCAGGTCTAGCACACGTTAGCACCGATTCTTGGTGTTCATATAGTCTTTTCCATGGCCATTCCAATTTAATCTTGAATAAAACCATGGCCAACCCAGAGAAATTTAGCAACCCCATAGAGCCACCTTCCTTATGAATAACTTAAAAAAGAAGTCTGCAGATCCATTAAGCAAATGTCCATACACATCTCCAATTTTTTTGGAGTTTGTTGTGGTTATTTATGATTCAGTCTTTTTTTTTAATTTTTTTTTATCAGAGGAAATTCTGCCCAGTGTTACATTGACCAGGTGTTTGTGTCTTTCTTCCCCTGAACCCTTCTTTCTGAATGCCAACCCTTTTTGTGGTGACATTTTTACTGTTCTAGCTGGAACAGAACATCCGGTTTGTCGCCGGTCCCAACTTTTTGTCTAGGGTTTATTGGGAAGAGAAGTAATCAGGAGACTAGAATGAGGCTTTACATTGCTCTCTTTATATTGTTTTAGATACACAGTGATGTTGTGACAAGTGAAATGCTTGACTTTGGTACTTGAATTTATTACAAACACAAATATATGAAGAAACACATTTAAATTAACTCATTTGGATGTGTAATAATTTTCCTTCCCCTTTCTATCAGCTTATTTAAGCTGATCTGAGATTGGGTAATTTTCTGGGGAGGATTTCATTTTCCTTTTTTTGTGAAGAAAAAAAAAAGGGAAACTTTTATCCCCCCCCCCCCCCCCTATCCAGCATCTCTCTTGAGCAAATATTGGATATATTTGTTGTAAGATTCTTGTATTAGAAAGAGAAAACACTAGGCGCAATAAAATTCAGAGGCTATATTAATTTTTGAGGATAAAATCACAATAGCATATACATGACTTCCTTCCTGACTTATATGATTTTGTTTTTACTGTTTTGAAAAATCGCGTTGCAATTTTAATAAATGAAACTGTTGGTATGGAAATTAAAAAATCTTAATTATTATAATATTTTGTGATTAAATTGTGAAAAAATATTCACAAATTATGAATTTTGCATGATCTGGTTGAGGTTGACTGGTGAAAGTGACCCTCATTTCAAACAAAACAAAGCTTGCATTTCAGTCCCATGTGGGAATGATTTATGAACGCCTACATTCTAGACCATTTTGGATTAATTATTAATTATTAATGATGTCAGTGGTTAAAGTAAAATGAGGAGTCACACCTGTGGACACAACCCCTACTAAGGGATGGTTCAACTGAGGCATCTAGAAATTTTAATTTGTGAATTAAAATATATATTGTGAAAGATGGACATGCGAATTTTCAAGACTTCAAGATTTTTAATTTCAAGACTAATTTTTCCCGAACTTTATAAATAATAATTTTTAATTTCAAGATTTTCATCTGGCTTTATTTTCTTTCAGACGGTCAAACACAAAGGATTAGTTTTGAGAATAGTTCCATGATTAGAAGCCAGCATCAATTGCAAGATTAGGCAAGAAAATAAGAAAGAAAGAACAAATATCCAATCAATGTACAGCAAGCAATTATATATTAGAATGGCAGCTCATTGGCTTTGACTATATATCTTTCAGTGAAGCTTTTGCTGCTTGCACCATTTCATGACTGACTGCCTTTTTTGTAGCCAAAAAGTTGAGACAAGTAGCCGAAAAGAAGGATAAATCATATTGTCAATATGCGTTTTCATGTTACAGACAGCTTCACAGAAAAGCACTTTTCCGTGATTTGAAAGTGAAAGAAGTGGCCATTGCTGGCTTTTCTCAATATCTTAACTAAAACCAAAAGAAGCTTACCCCAAAGTGTTCTATTTAGTACTTACATTAGGTCAAGAAAAAGCCTTCTGCTAGTCCCAAGTTACAACAAAGACATGAACTTACAAGTGCAAGCAAAGTACACAAGGGCTAATGACCAACTTTTTGTTAATTTGCTTATTTTCTCTCACAAATTATTATCTATAATATACTTGAAAATTTTTGATTTAAATTGATTTCACGTATTTAAATTTTGCTAAATATATATATGAGTACATTTAAAGTATATAATTTTAAATTGCATTTATAATTCAATAATGATAATCTACTTATTATAATTCACCTAATCTTAAGATGTGAAGGATAATTATATGAGTTAAATCATACTAGACACATATTCAAATGTCTCACGTTTCGAATATAATTTTACTTTATAAAATATTATGCAACTAACTTTTAAAAAGAAAAACATACACAAAAGCATGAGCTATTTAAATGTAAAATAAGTGTTATTAATGTAAGCCTCACAGGTGTGGACCACATGTTTATATGTAAAACATAGGTGAGAATGAGTGAATATCGTTTTGCTCTTTGATAAATGCATATCCCCCAAATCGAGCTCAGAACAGTGAATAACCCAAGTCAACATCCCCATAAGAGGCAAGTGATGGAGAACAAGTCATTGAAGAAGAAGCAGACTGATCAGCCATTAGTCCATAGCTTGAACTGTCATCCATGGGATAAAAACCATTCATGGAACCATCCTCAACTCTTAATGGATTATTGTTAATCATGGGTGCAAGTTCACTTGAATTCCAATCCCATGAATACTGCTGATTCTGATTCTCACATATTCCTCCTTGACTAAGCTCATTACTGCAAGAAAAATCTCCAAAGTTTGCATTCATGGCTTCTGAAGAAAATGCATTCTTCTTCTCAAAGTTTGATTGACTCTCCATGGAGTCTGAAAAACTTGCATTGCTCTTTATGGAGTTTGAACTTTTGGAATTACTTGAAGAAGGCCTGAAACAGTTATCAGGAACTATGCATTCCAAGTAGCCTGAATTTGAAGAATCATTACAAAAAAAGAAATTATCAGTATCATCCTGATTTACTGACCCAAAACCATTTTCAGCCTTCTGATCAGGATTAGGGTTTTCAATGTGGGAAAGATCAAAATGAGATCTTAGGGCATCATTCTGAATTATAGCTTCTTGATTTCTCTGATCAGTACTGTTGGTGAGAAACTGTGAAGATGGCAAGAGGGCTACTTGAAAATGATCAATAGGGTTAAGAAGAGCAGTGTGAAAAGTGGTATTAAAACTACTAATGTTATGATCGTGAGAATATATGAAGTTGGTTCTTGCTTGGCTTCCTTTCATGGACAAAGCAGCTCTGTCATAAGCAAGGGCAGCTTCTTGGGCAGTGTCAAAAGTGCCAAGCCAGTGCCTTTCTTTGGTTGTGGGGTCTCTGATCTCAGCAGCATATCTGCCCCATGGACGCCTTCTGACTCCAAGAAACCTGCCCGGCTCTGCTTGCTTTCTTCTGCCTCTTCTCTCAGTGCCTGAATTAGGAGATGTGTTGGGTTGGAGGAGGGACAGGTTCATGTGGGCTTGGTTTGTTAAGGTTGTTGTGTCTGGGGTTCTAGAAGTAGACATGGCTAGAAATGTGGCTTTGAGAAAGTGTTGGTTTGATTGAGATCAGAAAATACTAATGTGTTGGATAGGGGAGGGGGGTCAAATGGTGTTTGTGAAGATTGAAAGTGAGAGTGAATGAAGAAGGTAGGAGTAGTGATGGCTATGAATGGGAGGGGTGGGAAGTCTTTTAAAGGCTTTCGAGGCATTCTATCAAATTCCACCTCACTCCTAGGAAAATTTCTTACTCCGTATAAGATATAAATAACTTATTCTTAGCAATATTCTTTATCTACATAATATTTTTATTTAATAAGAGACTAATCTCATATAATAAAATATATCTCTCTTATATTAGTGAGGACATTAAATGAATAAAAAGTGTGTATGAAATATTTCTCATTAAAAATATATCATGATCATTATTTATTTCTTCTTTTGCAATAAAAAAGTTTACTTACTCTAAAAATGAGATGAAAGATAAATACTAATTAAATTATAATTGGTCCAATAAAATGAACAAACAATACACTTTATAAAAATTACAACATATGAAATCCATTTAATTTAAATTATTGATATTTAAATATATAAGATTGGATGAGATAAAACAAGTGAGTAGCATTTTCCAAGATGTGATTTCTGTATTTAGAAGAATGTGAATTGATCATGGAGAAAAGGACAAGGACATTTTGCAAATGTCATCCTTTGGAAGACCATCCTCCACTTTCCACCTACCTTTTTAAAATCTTTCTTTTTCTTGTTTCTATTAAATCCTTACTCCCCCATACCATTTACTTAAGACTAACAACCAAACAGTGAAAATAAAGATTCCTTTCTCTTGTCAATTACTTCAAATGGAGCTCTTCTATTGCACTTTTGAGTTTGTATTTCCTTGCAACAGTCACTTTCTTCCAAGTCCCAATGCCACTCTCCAATCTGTTTTCTGTATCATGTAAACAGCACAAAACTAGCTTGAATATTTAAATCAAACAATAAAAAATAAAAAGAAAAAAAGCCAGTCTTATTGCATAATATTATATTAACTCAGTGATTAATTAAAAATTAGTGAGCTAATTATGACATAAGGTCCATGCAAGCTATTGGGATTTGATAGGGATTGACAAAAATTAAATGTTTTCTGCATATCAGTTCACGTGCAAAGGCCAAGCTAATCAATATACTACCTGGAATTTGACTTGGTAAACTCTATTGGGCTCTACTCACTATAGGGAAATAAATAATGAAAAAGACACACAGTAAAATACACTTAAAAGCAATAAATTAATTATCTTTACTAACTGTATTTGTATCTTAAAAAAAAAAAAATATTAATGACATTTCTATTCATTCATAAATCTTTTAAAATTATATCGTGCAAATTTAAAATATGATTATTACTATTGTTATGAAAATTTATAGATTGCATAAAAAATAACAATTAATACAATTTAAATTCAATTTTAATGTGATTATAACATTTACTATAATCACAATATTACAGTTATATCTCATAATACGATTTACAATTAAATCTTTATATACTTCTATCGAAATAAGTTAATTTATATCATATATATATATATATATTTGGAATGTTAGAAAACTCTTAAAAGTAAGATCTCAACCTAGATATTCTTGAGGTAGGAATTAATGGTAATTGACCTAATAAAAGTTTCCAGGATGAACTTGAACAATGATTATGAATGAATCAAATCAATGTAATGTCATGCAAAACCAGAAAAGGAAAAACAGCTGCGTGGTTTTGTTTTGTCTGCATGTTCCTAGATAGTGTCAAAACATTTGA
>JANHAO010014478.1:0-15288 GCA_026873985.1 Saraca asoca
GTTCTTTACAAAGCTGCCTCACCGAATTTAAGTCTTTTCAAATTAGTCCTTAACAAAATTTCATTTTAATCCTTTCAAATTTTAAGATTTTATTTCAATTTCCCTTTTTATTTTTCTTAATATTTCGGGTGTTACAAATAATTTTCAAAGAAGACGACTTCTATGCCGACCCAACTGAAAAAAACTCATTTGTTTGGTGTTTTGGCAAGAATATGTCATATACAGTGTACAATTATGAGTCATGTGATGTCATTGACAATTAGTCTCTAAGCTTAGCGGGCCTTGTTTAATTAGCTTTCTTAATTAATTTGGTTCTATCAGAATCAGACACCACTAGCTTTACTAGAGTGGGGTGTATGCTGTTCATTTTTTTCCATCTCAAATTGAAAATTTTCATCTTCTTTCTTTCACACACACATTCCACAATGGCCCTTTCATTTCTTCTTTTTCTTCGGTTCCAGAGTCCCTCTGCAACTATAAATATAGCTCACAAGACTATGAACCCTCAGAAGGCTCTCAAGCACAAATTAAGTTGCCAACAAAAGTTTTCTGATATTCCTAGCTAATTAATTAGTCAGTTTTAGAGACGCTAGCGTGCAGCATACTTCGAATTAGTTTAGTGTGCACACTATGTCCTCTAACGTTTGCTTGAGCGCTATGGCTTTGACCCTTGTCCTTGGGTTCGCTCTCCCTGTGCAAAGCAATCTCGGTAAACCCACCAATTTCTTAGTATCATCGAATCAAACCTTTCATTACCATAAATATTGAAATTTCTGGCTTGCATTGCGTTATGTTTCCCATCAGTTTACAATGCAGAGAGATATTGATAAGTAATGCAAGTTCATCCTAATTAGCGTTTCCAATCTGAATTGTCAACAAAACATATGATCTCCCTATTTTGTGTTAAAATACAATTTTAATTAAGAGTAGAGTTGGCAGTAGAAATTGAGTCCTTAAACTTTTAATTGAATATGCTATATTACAATGTTAAGTGTCAGTTAATTCTGAAAACATTACATACATAGGCCATTAATGTTATAATAAATATTGTGGACAGCACTGCAGGAGCAATAGTTTGTGAGCATCAGTTTCATGGACAGGGAAGCGTTGTGTGCTGGAGAAGCACGTCAAGAGCATAGACATGCAAAATATGTGAGATTGAAGCTGATAAGCCGAAGGACCATATTGAAACAGAGCAATGCATTAGAGCCTGTGGTTTGGGAATATCATCAGACTCTTGTCCTAGAATCCCATTTCACACACAAGCTCTGCTCTCCTCACTGCTACGACAGCTGCCCAAACGTTGTTGATTCGTACTTGAATCTTGCCGCTGGCGAAGGTAAGCACATGTCTAGAACTTGTGCATGGACTCAGACGCGTGAACACTTCAACCCCATGCGTGTCGTATACAATTATATATGCATTTCGGATATGCATATGCAGAGAATGGAAAAACAGAATGTGGTATCCATCCATGCTTTGTTGATTTGTACTTGAATCTTGCCGCTGGCGAAGGTAAGCACATGTCTAGAACTCGTCGTGGACTCAGACACGTGAACAGTTCAACCCCATGCGTGTCGTATACAATTATATATGCCCTTCGGATATGCATGTGCAGAGAATGGAAAAACAGAATGTGGTATCCATCCATGCTTCCCAGACACCCACTGCATATTTTGTAGTGTACTACTGTTTTGGATATGTATTTCGGTATGAAATACTCATAATGCATATCTTTTAGTAACTTATGAATTTACTGTCTTGTTTTCACTATTTATATTAACATATCTTCTTAAATTAACAATTTTAAAATACATTAGTAACTGATTGTATTGAATTTTTTATACATGTAATATACTTTTGATATTTTATTTATGATATTTTTGTTGCATCTCTACCCTTAATTTTTGAAATTTTGTAGTATCGTATGGCGTCAGTATCAAGTACTACATAGCTTGACACATGCTATTGAGAAGTTAGGATTGAATTTCTGTGTTTTTGGAATGACTGTGCTGATTGTTTCATATAATTTTGGATATTTAGGTGTGTTTTTTGCCAAGTTATGTGAAGGAGCGTCGAGGGATGGCTGAGATTAGAAGCTCTGGTATTAATGAGGCAGCCGCGCCTTTGAGCTCCGTGTTACACCAATGAAGCCTTCTATAGCTATTACTGATGGAATTTACGATCAAGTTTGTTTGTACCACATGTGGCCATCCAAATCAATTCCGTGTGCTTCAGTTTCCTGTTGCTGCATGCTTATTTTCTCTATTACCATGAATCTCAGAAAAATATGAATCAACCTTTCACCCAATTGGCTGCAAATTGAATGGGTCAAAGTAAGGAATGAGGCGGTGCGCTGACTTGAAATTCTCTGTTCATTTTAGATCTTTATTTTGCCTTCCTCTGCTCAATGGAAAAAAAGAAACGTCAATAATGCAACGCATTGCTAGGTTTCCAAAGGCAAATTTGCTTCTCATTTGAAGAAATTATGTACATCAAATCCTGACAACTAAATTGCCAATTTATATTTGACTTAAATAAGAACTCGTAATAAAATATAATTATTCTTGCAGATTATACCCTTATTGATAGAACTCGCCTATAAGACCAACCTACAGGCTCAAGTCTGTTCACAATTATTGTTGCCAACTTGTAAAAAAAACCAAGGCTGTATGTTAGGTTATTAGTAAACTAATAGTAATACCTTCCCCAGTTGTTACAGTATATGCTCTTTTTTTTTTTTTTTCTCCTTGTAAAAAGTAAAGATAAGAAAGAAAATAGCTTCCCCAATTTCGAAAATTCAACAAAGCTAATTATATATTCCACTTCTTGTCTGGTTCATAATCATAAAATGTTGAGTTTGGTAGTATGCGGCCATCCAAACAAGACTCTTTAATTCTCAAGGTGCAATACTCAGAAAGAAATTAAACTTGCCTTGCTCTCTATGAATACTACAGTAGTTCCCTAGTGCTTTACTTCAACACATACCATGAACGTCAGAATCTTTGCCGTATTCATTATAATCGTAACTAAGGCATTATATTTATAACCAAGATTATACACCTCACTATATACAGTAAGGTTTATATGTATCATTAATATTTTTAATATTTGTAATTGAATTTTATTGTGAATAAAGCTTCTCCTGTTCTTTAAATTTCACTCTTTCACTCACTTTTTTTTTAATAGATAGGGAGAAATATTCTTATACTTTAAATAAAATCATTCTTATTTTCACTTAACAAAAAAATATAAATATTTCTCGAGTCTACTCAACCACGTATGTGAAAAAAAAAAAAGTGAGTATAAAAGATTAAGAATATATTACTCTAAATTTAGTAACATATCAACATGCAACTTTGAAAAAGTAAAATAAAAAAAAGGTTACTATATATAATTAATATGGAGGGCTCATACCCCAAACACATATAATTTTTCAATCATCAAATTTAAAATAAATAATTAGACAGTGAAAATTCTGTTGACGGGAATCGATTTGATAGATTTTTAATCTTCAACCTTTATTCAATGCAAGTGCATGCATGATTTGTAAAGCCATCAAATACCTCCTCCTATACTTACAAACTTTGAAGCACCAACATTCTATATAGTAGTTATGTTTGCGTATCTGTGTCATTTCCGATACCGACACCTATCGATACTAAGAAGACACGCTCCAGGGTCGTGTCCATAATTTCAAAAAATTTGAACACACATTCTCTATTTTGACACACGTGTCAAATTCGAATATTTATTATTTATTATTATTATTATTATTATTTATACTTAAATTATTTTATGTTATAAAATTTTTAAATTATCTTAAATATTCATTTTAAGTACTTATTTTCATATAGAAAAATAATAATTATAATATATATATTTATATTTATATTTATAAATAAATATAATATTTTTTAGTATTTATAAATATATCCTTATATTTTTACTATTTACACATATCCCTCACGTGTCGATGTCTTATATTTTTTAAAAATATCATATTCCCATATTCATGTCTGTGTTTTCCTATTTCCGCACATTAGTGTATGTGTCACAACCATCTTAGGTCTTATTGCATAACAATGGCATCAACTTTGAGAAAGCTATTTTATCAATGGGAGAAGACTTTGATTTTGGAAATTAGAATGAGCTGTTACACACAAAATTCATTGGACATCTTCATTTCTAACTTTAGCATTTATTCGTTAATCGTTATAAAGAAGAAAATGATTTGAAAGAACAGAGAAGTTCAATTGAAGCAAAACTAAAGAAGTGAATCCAAATTCAAGTAACAAGGTTTACGTTGTATTTGTGGGAAGATGGCCTGAAACTTGGGTTAAATGCAATGCACAAATAAATGGTTACAATGGAGCTGTTTAATGAAGCAGAAGTTGCATATGCCCTTGTGCAGCTGGTTCTTCCGCTGTTACCAATATCAATGAAGTTGGCGCACCCGCGGCCAAAAACGGATGACCAAATCAAAATCAACCTCGAATATTGGTAACTTAGTCAGATTGTATGTCCTAAAAAAGCTAACTAAGATGTGGAGTCTTACCCTAAAATAAAACTACATAATAAATGCATGAAAATTTATTAATCAAATCAGTCCACAGATCATGATTTGCCACGTGGATAACAATGCGTTGCCCCTGCATCCACTCTATATAAGCATCTCATTCTCGTCATGCTCTACGCCAATCAACCAGTATTCGTCCATCGAAACAATGGAGGCTCCAACACTCACCGGATTGTTGAATCAGATCGCCGGAAGATTCCCATCTCGACGCGCTATCTCGGTTTCCGGAAAGTTTGATCTCACTTATTCTCGCCTTCATGAACTCATCGAACGCGCCGCTTCTCGTTTAATCGCTGCCGGGATCAAACCCGGCGATGTCGTCGCTCTCACCTTCCCTAACACCGTCGAGGTTTGCTTCTTGGCCCCTATTCTGTTTCTTCATCACTGCTTGCCTGGCCGATAAGAAAATGGTAGCATGTAAAACAAAACATCCCCTCTTCAGTTCTATACTTTCTTCGACTGTTTCACCGTAACATCCTCTACATACTGTTTGTATGTTAAACAGTGTGTGGCAAAGGAGAAGATGATAAAAATGAAAGAAATTTTTTTTTTTTTTTCATATTTACTATTTGCCATTTTATTGAATCTTTTTCATAACATTTCAGTTTGTGATAATGTTCTTGGCGGTTATTCGAGCGCGAGCCACGGCGGCGCCGCTGAACGCAGCGTACACAGCGGAGGAGTTTGAGTTCTATTTGTCAGACTCGGAATCCAAGCTCTTATTAACGTCCCAGGAAGGAAACAAACCGGCTCAGGCCGCGGCTTCCAAGCTGAACATCCATCACGCCACGGCTTTGCTATCCAAAGCGGACGACGCCGAGCTCCAGTTGTCACTAGTTCGATCAGAATCAGCCGCCAACTCGGTGGCCGGACTCGTGAACGACCCTTACGATATATCCCTCTTTCTCCACACCTCTGGAACCACGAGCCGACCCAAAGGGGTGCCGCTAACTCAGCTCAACTTAGCTGCTTCAGTTCAGAACATAAAATCAGTTTACAAACTCACTGAGTCTGACTCGTGCGTGATTGTTCTCCCTTTATTTCACGTACACGGATTGATCGCCGGACTACTGAGTTCACTCGCTGCAGGGTCAGCGGTGGCGCTTCCGGCGGCGGGTCGTTTCTCGGCTTCAACGTTTTGGGGGGATATGTTAAAGTATAAAGCCACATGGTATACGGCAGTTCCTACAATACATCAGATCATTCTGGAACGCCACCAAAGCAACCCGGAAGCCGTATACCCGAATCTCCGGTTCATTCGAAGCTGCAGTGCCTCGCTTGCACCGTCCATATTGGATCGACTCGAGGAGGCATTCGGGGCTCCGGTTTTGGAGGCTTATGCAATGACAGAGGCTGCCCATTTGATGGCTTCCAACCCGTTACCGGAGAACGGCCCACATAAGCCTGGGTCGGTAGGAAAACCCGTGGGTCAAGAGATGGCAATATTAGATGAAAATGGTGAAGTACAAAAAGCAGATGCCAAGGGCGAGGTTTGTATTAGGGGCCAAAACGTGACAAAAGGGTACAAAAATAACCTTGAAGCTACTAAGACAGCATTTCAGTTTGGTTGGTTTCACACAGGAGATCTTGGATATTTTGATTCGGATGGATATTTACATCTTGTGGGTCGGATCAAGGAACTCATAAATCGTGGAGGTAAATATGACTAACTCATATTTTTCTATCCGCCAGTGAAGTAGTTTGTACAATCGTCAATATGCGCATGGTAACTTTATTTCACAAACTAATTTGTTTATATTTGAATGCATTCAACATTCTAATTTTAGCAAAGAGATTTTAACACAACCTATTAAATGCAAACTTATTAGGGAAATGTTAATGAAATTTGCTTTTTCTCTGCTGGTTTTATTTGTGGGATACAATTTTTTTTTTATGAGTTTGAATTTGACATTACCTAGATATAATATAATGGATCAAAATTATCTCACACTGCTAATTTAGATTAAAATTAAATTCATTTTCGTCTTCCTTGTCAAAACATTCCATACATTCACTTCCACTTGCATCCGTTTAATTTGAGGTTCAGTGATAGAAACTTTTTCCAACCTGTTTTGAATTGTCCATTTTGAAAAATTCAAGATTCAAAAGTGGCCACTCATTTGTATTCAAAGCCAAGTTTGAAGGCTACTGCTTAGTTTCTATGACGACTATGATGCAATTTCTATCTCTAAAATTAAAGGTAATTTTTTGTGGGTTGCTGATATGCTTTGCATTTCAGGGGAGAAAATATCACCAATTGAAGTGGACGCAGTCCTTTTATCCCATCCAGATATTGCTCAAGCTGTTGCTTTTGGAGTCCCAGATGACAAATATGGAGAAGAGGTATTTTCATGCATTCACTCGTTGTCTCTTTTGCCATCAATCAATTCATTATCTCGTGTGATTCAGTAACCTACCTAAAAAAGGAAAGAAAGTCACATAAATAAATGATTCATACACATTATAGCATGATTTGATGCACATTTTCGCATTACATGATATGAAAGATAGCTGATAAGCCCTGCCATGACTCATGAGAGGATCATTCAACTCAATTCTACACTCGATACATGTGGTGTTGAATTTTCGTCTTGACCTCAAAGTACGTGCTAGAATCATGTGCCATATGAGACGTATACGAAAGAGAAGTAATAATTATATTTCATTTATTGACAATTTTTTTTTTTACATTGCATATATAAAATTTATATGAGCATTAAACTCTATTATGTATAATTATAAGTGAAGCTATGAAATACAATAAAGAAGTAATTGGTTTTTTTTTTTATTACAGAATGCAATTGTACAAAATCTATCTAGTGTAGGAAAAATTATATAACTCTTAAAATAAGGTATTGGACCTTCCTTCAAGAAGATAAAGAAGAGATAGAAGAGTAGGGAAATCACACTTTGAAATCCATCTCGTTATGGTTCACTCTCCAATTTTTTTCTTTTTTCACAAGGAGTAAGATAATATTAAGCATATAAATTATTCAAGTTTTTATTGTGAACAATTTTTAACCTTGTTTCCCTCTACCTTAATGGACTATATTACGTGACTTTGAGGAATTTTATTAGATTACCTTTTTAGCAGAAAAGGCACCAACTCCTGAATGTAAGGTTTCAATCATCTGCTACTCGTTTTAAAATGAGTTTGATAACATCTTTTTTCCTCTCAACAGATAAATTGTGCCATTATCCCAAGAGAAGGATCAAACATTGACGAGGCAGAGATGCAAAGATTTTGCAAGAAGAATCTTGCATCCTTTAAAGTCCCCAAAAAGGTTTTCATTACTGATTCTCTGCCAAAGACTGCCACAGGCAAGATTTTGAGGCGTCTCGTAGCAGAGCACTTTGTTACTCAAAATTGAACTGCTGAATCATCCACGACCACTATACTAAGGAAGCCTAGATATCTGGCCAACAATAAGAAAAAAAGGCTGGTGAACGGAGGAAGATGTTCTGACAACTGGTCTTGGCAACAAAAGCACAGAAAAGAGAATAATTCTGGATTATTCTAATCTTCAGTGTAATAAATTGGTTTTTCATGTAGTTTTCTCAAAATTAATTATTTTTAATCACTTATGCTCCGTATTCCTTTATACAAAAGATCTTCCAACACAATACAAAAAAAAAAAGCAGTAGAAATGTTAATTGCGACAAAAAGGTTTAAAAAGTTTGTTAGTTTGTATAAGACAACTACTGTAACACCAGACAGCATGACCCCTTAGTAGTCATAATTGCGAAGACAGAGACGATGCATGTTTGTTATAGATAAGACAAAGGGACAAAGAGAAGAATCAATTTCCCTGCCATGTTCTAGAAATTCTAATATATTGCGTTGCTTAATCTAATCCGTCTTATCCAAAGGAACAAAAATCAAAATTTTTGTGCTTGGGGCAGAGAGAAGAATCAATTTCCCTACCATGTTCTAGAAATTCTAATATATTGCGCTGCTTAATCTAATCCGTCTTATCCAAAGGAACAAAAATCAAATTTTTTTTGCTGTAGAGCGACAAAATGACAAGGTCCTGCGTAGTGTTAGAAGATCCTGGTAAACATTTCCTGCTTTTGTTTACAGTGTGAAGAAGTGAATTCTAAAGGGAGGAGACGCAATTAAAAAATATATATATGTAGATCCCACAAATGTGAAATTCCCCGTACGTTCCTTGAATCTTTATGTCCCCTTCTGAAATACAAAAAATTTCTAACACCAAGAATTAGATAGACTGTCCACTGCAGAAGAGAAAAAAAGCGTGTCCCCTTATCAGACAAATACTTGGAATGCAGGAATTGGAACCTTTTAAGTAGCTACTAGAATACCCGTTTGGGACTCTTAATTTAGAATAAATATATAGACCAACAGAAATGAATGAAGTTGCTACTCTTAAACATAATATTCGAGATCTTTGGATTCCCATCGTCTTCTATCTAGCGTTTCTGTATTGCTGTTTATGTAGTTTGCTTGTGGTGCTGTGCTTGGTTTTAGACCACATCCTTAACACTGGCAAAAAAAAAATGTAGGATTATAAATGGGTAATATAAGACCTTTTAAAGTTCACAATTGACAAGATAGAATGCAAAAACTCCGTTACAAGAAAGATGTACCAATATTGCAAGCAAACTATCATTTAGGATTACAATCTACCCAAATTCATACAAACATACTTCAATGATGTAAACATGCTTAGAAACAACTCTAAAATATCACAACCACAATTCAAGAGGCAATGCCACACAACAATCGAACCCCCCGAAAAAGATATTCAGGCAGAGGGAGAAAGACACATTAACAACAGTATCACAAGCAAAGGTAAAACAGCTCAAACACTACCTAAACCTCCTCCTGGGGTTCTTCCTCATCTTCATAGTCATAGCCCTCCTCATCCGCAGTTGCATCTTGGTACTGCTGGTATTCAGAGACTAAGTCATTCATGTTGCTCTCAGCCTCAGTGAATTCCATCTCATCCATTCCCTCTCCAGTGTACCAGTGCAAGAAAGCCTTTCTGCGGAACATAGCTGTGAACTGCTCACTCACCCTACGGAACATTTCTTGAATGGAAGTAGAGTTGCCAATAAATGTTGATGCCATTTTGAGACCAGTTGGAGGGATATCACACACAGTAGATTTGACATTGTTGGGAATCCACTCAACAAAGTATGAAGAATTCTTGTTTTGAACATTAATTATCTGCTCGTCAACCTCCTTAGTGCTCATCTTGCCACGAAACATGGCAGATGCAGTCAAATAACGGCCATGGCGGGGATCAGCTGCACACATCATGTTCTTAGCATCCCACATCTGTTGTGTCAATTCAGGTACAGTGAGGGCTCTGTATTGCTGTGACCCACGGGAAGTGAGTGGAGCAAAGCCAACCATGAAGAAATGCAACCTAGGGAAGGGAATGAGGTTAACAGCAAGCTTGCGGAGATCTGAGTTAAGCTGACCAGGAAAGCGCAAACAGCATGTAACACCGCTCATGGTGGCTGAAATTAGATGGTTCAGGTCTCCAACTGCAACACAAAATCCAGCACAATTTTAGTCGAACATCATGTTGCACAAAATCAGACTGACATAAAAAGACAACCTCAACGCTAAATAAAGCAGAAGTTACTCACAGCTTGGAGTGGTGAGCTTTAGTGTTCTGAAGCAAATGTCATAGAGAGCCTCGTTATCCAAAACCATGCACTCATCTGCGTTTTCAACAAGCTGGTGGACAGAAAGCGTTGCATTGTAAGGTTCAACAACGGTGTCAGACACCTTTGGGGATGGGAAAACAGAGAAAGTAAGCATCATTCGATCTGGGTATTCTTCTCTGATCTTAGAGATTAGAAGTGTTCCCATTCCTGAACCAGTTCCTCCACCCAAGGAGTGGCAAACCTGAAACCCTGTAGTAATATAAAAATTATTAGTTACCAAATTACTGGTCCACTAAGTTAAACAACGACATTTACTTTTCAGATTAGAATCAAAACAGAGACGATAGCCAATCTACAAACTAAAATGCGGCAAATCTAAACAGAAATTGCAAATTGTCACCCTACAAAACAATAACAGACAAAAAAACTAACCACATTATATTTCTAAACAGAACATGTCAACAAGAGAAACAAATCAGAATATGTAGGAGAAGAAAACAGGACTATACTGGCGAAGCATTAGCCACACTAACTAATGTATAAACACAAAACAAATCAAAAACACTATTGATGATAGTAGCCGGTGGACAACAGGAAACAAACAAATCCAACAAAAATTAAAAATGGCAAAGGAAACTAAGCAGATGCATGTCCATGAGAAAATGCCATAACAAGAGTTTAATTAAAAAAAACACAGTAAAAAACCCCCCCGAATCGACATAATCCAACTAAACCACAACTAAAAGGGTTTCAAAATGCTATACCTTGAAGACAGTCACAGTTCTCAGCCTCCTTCCTCACAACATCAAGTACTGAATCGATCAACTCCGCACCCTCCGTATAATGACCTTTAGCCCAATTGTTCCCTGCCCCAGACTGCCCGAAGACGAAGTTATCAGGACGGAAAATCTGCCCGTACGGGCCAGATCTGACACTGTCCATGGTTCCCGGCTCCAGATCCATGAGCACAGCCCTGGGAACAAATCGGCCACAACTGGCTTCGTTATAGTAAACATTGACTCGCTCCAGTTGCAAATCGTTGTTCCCTTGGTACCTTCCAGTCGGGTCGATGCCGTGCTCGGCGCACACCACCTCCCAGAACTTGGCTCCGATCTGGTTACCACATTGACCACCTTGAATGTGAAGGATCTCACGCATTTTCACTACTTGGTCGAGAGAACGAGTTCTAAAGAGAGAAATGAGAGTAAGGAAAACTAGCGAAGTAGATGAGACTGTCTGAGGGTTTTGCTCTGAAGTTGGGGAAGAAGAAGGGAGTTTTTATAGGTGGGACATGACGGATACGTTACGGCGTCAATTGGGGCTGGGCGGTTAACGCGCGAGTTAACGCTGCCATTGGATTTAAGGGGGAATTTAAATTTTGAAAAGCGAACCAAAATTTTAAAGCTCATCGGCAGTTAGAATATGCAAGCCTTTCTATGACTGAACGGCATTTTGATCCGCTGATTCTGTTGCGTTCTGAGCGGGGAAACACGTGGGCGGTTGTGATTTCATGAAGTTTCAGCCGTCTTTGAATCAGATGCGTTTGACACATGGAGACCTGAAGAGGAAGGTTTGGGAACGTTGTGCCACGCGACTGCGGGAGAGAGTGCAGTGAACGCGGCGGGTGCATGTGGGTCAAGTGGGATTTTGTGGTGATGGCACATGAAAGTTGGCAACAGTTGCACGTGATTGTGAGTGCCTCGGTGGCACTTCCTGGGGAAGCTCTAGCAGATGAATTTGAATAATAAGCTAAGGATATTAGATTCAAACTATGTCACATTCTCAATGTATGAAAAACTTAAGAAGTATACTCTCGTGAAGAGGAAAGACTTGGTTACGCTAAAGACATTTAAATTTTATATATTAAATAAATCCGAAGGTATTATTAAATAAATAATATATTTAATGCATACAAAATGTAACTATATTTTTATCATGATTAAAGATTTATTAATTTTCTTGAAAAATGATGCAACTAAGTGATGCATTCTTTATTCGAAATTCTCATAGTTCAAAAGCAGATTAAATTCTCCTTTAGTAGCAACTAAGTGGGTGTTTGTTGTCTAAGCATTCCTTGATTAGTGATTAGCTTTAAACATTTCCATTTTACCCATTTTATTATCCATAACGCCACAACCATGATTGTGCAGTAACTATAACAGTGACATATGGTTTCAACGGAGAACAAATGAAAAGAAGAAATCCACCATAACTTAGTAATCCATTAAGGTCAATAAAACCATCTTTTAAAATTCAGTTCTACAAAGTTTTATGTTTGATTATTTAGCTCATAATTCCTTCAATGGAGGAAGTCAATGCAAGATTATGGTGAAATAAATATGCATGTAACAATTCTCTCATAGCATATGATAGTCTATTGAATAAGATTTAAATAACACACAATCAAAATTTTTTATTTTAATACAATTATCAAAATGTGAAATTCTGATCGTTTGAAATATGTGACACCATCAAAATAATACAACCGCAGTATGCACCATTAAGAAAACCCAAAAACTAGATTTGGACGTGCACTTTTGCTTTGCTTCCAACTGTCATTAAAATGGTAGTTAGTATAAGCCAGTGTCCATAGGCTGGCAGTACAGACTTTTCTTTTACTCTAGCCAAAGACTTATGTAATGGTGGACCATAGAGGAAGCCATAAATAAGCAAAGGAGTCATCCAAAAGTGACATCAAGTGAGAGCAGAGGTAGTCATCACAGAACCCTTCATGACAAAGCTAACACGTTCATTCTTTCTTTTTGAATGCTCAACTATAAAAGAAAAACAATGATTAAAATGAGTTGTTTGTGATTAATGGTGCTAAGTTACTTGGTAACATCCTTATTCTTCTAAGTCTCTCTATGATTATCCTTAGCCTACAAATGTGAAATCAAACGTAACGTCAGAGAAATTGAGGTCAAAATCTAGGTGCACTTGCTCATCAAGAGGTGTGTGACCTAACTTATAAGTATGGGCATCTATGTATCTCTGTGCTCACAAAAAAGGTGCGCCGCGCGCTATGCTGCCATATCAAGCAACCTTGGGGTATGGAATTTCCAAGTATGTAAAATTGTAAAGGCAATGCCAAGAAATACTGATATATTTTAGTTATATGATATGTGTTTATTTTTATTTAATAAAAAATTAGTTGTTAATTTTATTATTTATATATTTATTTTATAGATTTTATTTGCATCAAAAATTATAATTATTTTTTTACTAGATAAAAATGATGACACATATTATGATTGAAGTATATAAATATTTCTCTTATGTTAAATTCAATTATGGGTCAACAAATGCCACTTGTCTTGAGATTTAAATCATTTTTTAATTTTGATGTATATTATGTTAGAAAAACCAACACAAAAATTTCAATGAAAGTATATATATATATATATATATAATTTTATGTTTTATTACAAAAATTATTATTTTGATTTCCTTCTAACATGACATTATATGACTAAAATTAAACAAAAAACAAATTTATAATTTCTTTAAGATTAAAAACAACACAAAGGAAAATGAAAAATTAACTTTCTAGTTTAGTTTATGTTTATATTTAAAAAGATAGTCATGATTTTTTTTGTACTCCAATTTTAATCTTCTCACGAATTAACTATAAATTTTCATAATTAATCCTATATTGATTCGATCTAATCAAATTTTGTGCATTCATGGTGTCTTATAGGGACAAGGTGTATGTGCGGGGCTGTAGCTCCACAAAATACTGGAATGCGAAGTTTTTTTCTTATATTTTTAAAAATTTTTATTAAAATTTTATATATACCCCTCGAAAGAAAATATTTGGAATAAAGCTAAAACAAATTTATATTTTAGACTTTTTTTAAGATTTGTCTCTAACACTATCAGTGAGTATTAATCCTTGCTAGAAAGTTTCGAAGTTCCTGGCATGAAGGCTGGTGAAAGCTGTTTCATCTGCAAATCCAGGGAACAAATATTGACAAGTTCTGTCCTAAGAAAGCCGAATTGGAATATAATAAGCTATGGTTTTAGTTTTGTTATGCATATGTTATTAAATTCGTGGATTCGTTTGTTATAAAAGCAGTAGTATTTTGGTCTGACATGTTGTTTCTGGTATCCAAATCAGATACTAGTTGCTTTCAGCTATTCTAGTTCCAGTAGGGAAAGATCTGACTTGCGTGTTTGAACCTGAGATCTTTGTATGTCTTGTACAACTGGCTGCTTTTTCAGCTTTCAATTATTTCTTCTGATATATCTTGCTAAGCATTCTGGTTATATATAATGAGAGGAGGGTGCATATAGTTATTTTGACTGAGATCTACTCTTTCCTTTACTTCTTGCTGCAGTTGGGAATGATGAAGAAAGACGAGCTGTTCAAGTTACAAATACATGAAGAGAGATGCTCTTGGAAAATCCTTCCGTACGTGTTTTCTGTTTTGTCAAAGATGTCTTATGATTTGTTTGGAAGTAAGAATAACTATCTTTTTGCTTTTTTGAAAGATAGCCTTCCCTTTCCTTTCATTTCATTTGCTTCCATTCTTGTCCATCCAAACAAATCATTAGTATTACTATGTTAGATGAAAATGAAGATGAGCCTCGTTGTGAAAAGGCAGTTTAGTAAAAGTAAAAATAAATGGCTAAAGCCTATATTTATCATTGAATAAAATGAGATTAATCATAATGACTACCTTTACCTTGATGAGAATTTATGAAATTAGTTCGTGGCCAATAATATTGTTGCTCCCTTTTTCGGTAGTTGTTGCACATTTTGTGTTAATTTTTGGACGGACAGTATTTGGGTCCAACTATCAGCCTGAAAGCTAATGACCCCATATAGTTTTTTTTTTTAGGGATATTATCATTTTACCCCCTCAGGTTTTAAAGATTGTCAATTTCCCCTTTGATGTTTCTTGAAACATCAAAATACCCCTTTGTTTATTAACTTGGGGTTAGAGCAAAATTTGGCCAGTTAAGATCAAGGGTAAATGTGTTTAAAAGAAAAAATGAAACTGAAGAAAGCCTGATGACCGAACTCTACCTTTCTGTTGGCATGGTAAAAGGCCCATCAGAAGCATACA
>JANHAO010014479.1:0-15287 GCA_026873985.1 Saraca asoca
GTAATTTTGGTTAATCTTAAATCGTAATTTTGTAATTTGTTATGTTTTCTTTGCATGTCATATGTTAGGGATTAGATTGTATCCTATTGAATATTTTTCAGCAGAAGACGCATTTTTTCTATAAAAAATAAAAAAGGCTAAAAAATGAAAAAACAACAACAACGTAAATGGGTCAGGCTGGGCGATTTGTTGATCTAGTTTTACAACCCCAACCCATTCTTTAGGATCAACTTGGCCAGTTGTTTACATTTTGAAGTAACCTTGGATTCGATTTAGCATTGTAGGCCGAAAATATCGAACGGGTTGTGAAAGCTATTTAAAATTATCTACGTGTCATAAATTGGTCTTGTAAATAGATAAATATACTCAATTTTAGCTAAAACTTATCCTAAAAATTAAACATGAAAAAGAGACTTTGTGACACGAATTTGAGAGCATATATACTTGTAGGTTATTTTTTTCGAATTTTTCTCATTCTAGATATATTTGTATCTTTTTAGTATCGATCGTTTGTTTAATATGAGTGGAAAAGTATATGGTTGTTATATTTGCATTTTATTTCCACTCCCATATGAGATGATATATTAAAACTCTTATGAGTTAGAAGAAAAGTCTTTATGCTAATTAGGAAAAAATATGTTTACTTTTGTCAATTAGACTTTTACTTAGATTACTCTTTAAGGAGAACGCATCTAGTGATCAGATAGATACTGTGATTTGGGTTGGATTAGAGCATGGAACTTAGAGATACTTCCCTACACACGTAGAACTATGTAATGAGGCATATATTAGTAAAATAAAATTGCCTCTCTCTTTATTTTTTAAAAAAGCTTATTATCAATATGTACTAGAAGCTTTTTGTGTAGCATTGAGACTCGGTATACACTAATACTGCAATTACCTGCTCATGTTTGCTTACAAACATACTGTGTATAAGATTTTAATTTTAATTGTATGGATGACAAATCCTAATTATCTATCCAAATGTAATTTAAATTTATTAAAAAGCTGACATATTGATTAAGAGTAAGAGTTGGTGGCATGCTGGCAAAGTATGACCCAAAGAGCTACGTGACATTGTGCCCTTGTGAATGAACAGATTGGTGTGGGCTGGCATCTGTGGTTTGATGTGTCAAAAGCCCGAAACCTCTTGCAGCCCTAATCTGGTCTTAGAAGTGTACGAGTAAAACGACGTGGTCCTATTCGTTTTGGTCATTGACCCGCCTTCTCCATCTTCTCCATAAACCCCAGTTCCAGTTCGGTCCAGTATGCAGCGACAGTGAGAAAAGAAGGAAGCATATGCATATTATGCAGAGGTAGGGTCGTGGTTGACAGACAATTAAGATGGGAACATCAGTGCAGGTGACGCCGTTGTGCGGGGTTTACAATGAGAACCCTTTAGCGTACTTGGTCTCTATTGATGGCTTCAACTTCCTTGTCGATTGTGGATGGAACGACCACTTTGATACCTCCCTTCTCCAACCCCTCTCCAGGTTCCTCCTTTTATTGCTCTAGTATTTTTACATATTCGAGCAAAATTGCTTTTTTTGGGTCTCTTATCTAAAGCTTCTTTTTATTTCGGTACCCCTTTTTCTTTGCATTCATTTACTTTTTATGTTAACCAGTGGCTTATTACTGTATATATTTGATAGCTGGTGGTGCTGGAATTTTTCTGTAATTTTTCATAATAATCGATGAGATGATGTTTTTGAGGTTTTTCAATTTTTGTTGAGGCAATGTAGGGAAAGATAAAAAGGCTAAATTGATGCTTTGAAACGTGTTCGGTTCATTGCCTTTTAGTTTCTTATAAGCTTGTGTGGCTCGTAGGGTAGCACCAACCATAGATGCAGTCTTGCTTTCACATCCAGATACACTTCACCTTGGTGCTCTCCCATATGCCATGAAGCAGCTTGGGCTGTCTGCTCCGATTTTTTCAACGGAGCCTGTGTATAGATTGGGCCTCCTTACTATGTATGATCAGTACCTCTCAAGAAAGGTAAACAGTGACGTTTTGTACTGGTATATTGGGATTTTCCGCGATGGAAGCAAATATCTATCTTCTTATTACTTTCTCTTAATATTTATTATAGAGTATTTGAATCCTAAGGCTTGCTTGATTGTCTAGTATTTGACAAAAAATGCATGTTGAATTTGGTTATCAAAAATGGAAAGTTGTGATTTTTAGCTCGCAGAACTTTGTGATTTGGCTTAAGAAATTTATGTGGGATCCAGGAGAAGATTTTACAGAATAAGTATTTGTTTTATTGGTTAATCATGGATTCTAATATACTAGAACGTTGCGATAACTGCGTGAGTCTTGGTTTTCTATCTGACCAGGTCAACAATGTATATGTATCATCTGAAGGGAAGAATTCCTAATTCCTATCTACTGTTTAATTTTTTCCAATTCTACCTACACATGTAACATGTCGTATTTCTTGTTCTTTTATGATTCTCTGGATTATACAAAAAATGTCTTGTACTCTTGTTATTGTGGCCAAATGGTTGAATTATGATATCTCCTTTTGCAGCAAGTATCAGAGTTTGATCTGTTTACACTAGATGATATCGATTCTGCTTTCCAAAGTGTAACCAGGCTAACCTACTCTCAGAACCATCATTTCTCAGGTAGGCATCTCAATAAATTCTACTCTTTTGCGGCAATCAAAGACATGCCAGTAGGAAGAGTTTTTCGAAAATTTGGTTGGTGTTCATCTTTTCTGGATGTGATGTGATGGAATGGTGGTTTGTTTTTTGTTTTTTCCACTGTTTTACTTCCCCTGGCCCGTCCTTTTTGGTATGTTCATGCAGAATGGCGGAAAATGGAAGCAATGCTGTTGAGATTACATCTCTAATAATTTCTCTTCCATGTTGTTGCACAATATTTTACTCTGCCCTCATCATTCCCATTGCTGACATTTTAACCATTGTTAGGTAAGGGTGAGGGAATTGTAATTGCACCTCATGTTGCTGGACATCTCTTGGGAGGTACCTTGTGGAAGATAACAAAGGATGGTGAGGATGTCATATATGCTGTTGATTTTAATCATCGGAGAGAAAGGTAAAATTTTCTGTAATTATTTTTTCTACCAATATTTCTTCCTAGTTCAGAGAACAAAATAATAGCTACTTATCAATTACATTTTTATCAGGCATTTGAATGGAACTGTTTTAGGTTCATTCGTTCGGCCGGCTGTTTTAATCACTGATGCCTACAATGCTTTAAATAATCAGCCTTATAGACGGCAAAAGGACAAAGAGTTTGGAGGTACTTATCTTTGTGTTCTTGAAGTTGTTGCTTATTTACCACATAAAATGCACTTTTTTCTACTTTGTTTCTTTTTTCTGTTGGAAAAGCAAAGACTATGCCCAAAGCCTGGTACATTCACCATTGTGACAAATATGTATCGTAAACTTCAGTCTGTTAAGATCAGATAAAGAAAATTCTGAAGACTTTTGTTATTCTAATATCCTTTTATTCACTTAGATATCATGAAGAAGACTCTAAGGGGAGGTGGCAATGTATTGCTACCTGTTGACACTGCCAGTCGAGTTTTGGAACTTATTTTGATGTTGGAATCGGTAAGTAAAGGGCTTGCTTTATAACTCTTATCTTTTCTCTTTCTGTTTAACTGTTTCTGTATCTGTGTAAGTTAATACAGATCATTGTATTTGCAGTATTGGGCTGATGAAAATCTGAGCTTTCCCATTTTCTTTCTTACTTACGTTGCATCCAGCACAGTTGATTATGTGAAGAGTTTCCTTGAGTGGATGAGTGACTCCATAGCAAAGTCCTTTGAACAAACTCGTGAAAATATATTTCTTTTGAAGTAAGCTCCCTTTCCTGAAGTAATACTATATCATTGTCTTTCACATTTTTTTTTTTCCGTCTCTTGCAATAGCAGCTGTTCTACTTGTGTGGGCAAGATTATGTTTGTTACTTCTATAGGCTTATAATCACGATTTCTTTTAGGGGATAAGCTTATTAGTATTGCAAAGGGATTGGGAAGATGTAGATTTGCTCATCAATTTGGGGTTTCGTTTTTTGTTCTGTAATTTATTGTCTGTTGGCCTTTTTTTCTTTAAGTGTTTCTTTTCCTCTAGTCATATATTCATCTTTCTTCTAATAAAATTTTTTCTTCTATAAAAAATATTTTATTATCTCTTATCTTGGATGATGTTCAATTTTAATGCTTGCTATTCCTTTTTACTGTATAAAATGTTTTTATACCAATAAATATAATTGTTCTGACTACCACATGAGAGTGAAAAGTCATCTTTGAAAACATGTAGTTGCTGTATATTAAGATTTTTTTCTGCATCTGCAATAAACTAGTCATCAGTATCTTCTTCTGATGTATTTATGTAGACTACTTACATCCATACTGAAGATGAAAGTTTAATTCTTTGCTATTATCTCTCAACTTACTGGGCATTGATGCTAATGCGTACAGGCATGTGACACTTTTAGTTAACAAGAGTGACCTAGACAATGCTCCGGATGGTCCAAAGGTTAAATACTGATATGCTCATTTTTCTTCACACCTACTTTTTTTTTTTTTAATTGGTGATTTTCTTCACACCTAGTTTATTAATGGCCTTAACATGTTCATCTTGTATAGGTTGTTCTAGCATCCATGGCAAGTTTGGAAGCAGGTTTTTCTCATGATATTTTTGTTGAATGGGCAAGTGATGCTAAGAATCTTGTGCTTTTTACAGAAAGAGGCCAGGTATATTCTGCACAATGTTATATTTTCCCTTTCTGTTAATTAGTCCACTGTGCTTCTCTAGTTTGGAAAAATCGTTAACTGAAAATAGCCATTCATTGAAGCAGATTTCATGGTTCCCATTTGTTTTCCCCGACTTTGTTTTTTTAGTTATGGTAATTGGGAAGTCATCTAGGTGCCTCTAGTCATAAAACTTGTTGCAAACAGCAAACCTTTGTGTATTTGAGTCTTTTTAACTGTTTGGATATGGCTTGTACTTTTGCAAACAAGTTTAAAGAATGCCACCCCCAACTCACTGCATTCTTCTCACCTTATTGCAGCTAGCATCATCATTCATTTGTGTTTATATGTGATGCAACTTTTTTAGTTACCTATAATGGGGCTTTGATATTTTATGCATCAACTGATCTATGCTTTAAGCCTTTAAATATGCAGTTTGGCACATTAGCTCGTATGCTTCAGGCTGATCCACCTCCAAAAGCTGTCAAAGTTGTTGTGTCTAAGAGGGTTCCATTGGTTGGGGAAGAGTTGATTGCTTATGAAGAAGAGCAGAACCGAATAAAGAAGGAAGAAGCTTTAAAAGCTAGCCTTGTCAAAGAGGAAGAGTTGAAAGCATCTCATGGGTCTGATAATAATGCCAGCGATCCAATGGTCATTGATGCTAGCAAGAGTCATGTATCAGCTGATGGTATGATAAGCCTCCTATTCTTTTGTGAATGCTAATCTTTTGAAGCAGTTTTTTGGACAGAATCTAGAGAATCCATTCTGTTGTCATTTAAAATGAAAACTAACGGACCTCTGAACGAGTAGTTAATATGGGTATCAAACCTTGGTCTGAAGGTGTATGTTGTAGGTTGGGCGTTCGAGTCCCCTTTTATCCTATTTCCCTATTTCTCGTATAGGCTTTTGTCTTCTTGTATGCCCAAACATTTGGTTTCACCAATGTGAAATTGAATTTAAAATATAAGTGAGATATGTTTGTCTTGAAGTGATATTGAGTAGTACAATGTATTTTCTTGTGAAATAAAAGAACAAATAACAAAGCCTTTTGTTTCCTGTGTCACAAAAATCACCGTAACAAGCTAATATTGTGTTGTGGTTCAATCTTAATGCTGTATACATCTAAATTCTTACAAATTTGATGATATGTTACAGAATGTGATTTATTTTAGTATTTACGGTTTATAAACATATCAGGAAATAGATAATTGTCCACAGAGTTTGCTTCTTTGGATAATTTTTCAGTGAAACTCTTTGTATTCTTTTTTTTTTCCTTTGATGTGGTCCATGACCTGATTCTGAGTACTTTGATTTCTCATTGCAGTGCCTGGTCCACATGGAGGTGGATACCGGGACATATTCATTGATGGATTTGTTCCTCCCTCAACAAGTGTTGCCCCCATGTTTCCGTTTTATGAGAATACAGCAGAGTGGGATGATTTTGGTGAAGTGATAAATCCAGATGATTATGTAATTAAGGATGAAGACATGGACCACACAGCAATGCATGTAAGTTTTCAATTTTTGGAATATCTGTCATTGATTTTCATATATTTAAGGTTGTCTAGTTAGTGTTTGTTTCAAGCGTAACTCCACTTAGAAGGGCAGTTGGATTAAGTATAATTTACTCATTTGTTTCCATACACTAGAAATATAATTTAATGTATGAAATTATTTTATGCTATAATAACTTAAGATATTAGCAGTTACCTATCTGTTTCAATAAATCATTCAAATAAGCTCTTATTGGGGAATGGTAGAAGTCTGCATAGGTGCACAGCTTCATCATTTAAACTTTTGCATCTTCTGAATTATTATGAACTTAGACATTGAGGCTTATAGTGGCACAACATATATGTCAAGTGTCCTCTTGATTTTAGAATCATTAATCTGTGTAATCTATTCTGCCGGTAAAAATGCATCATTAAAAATGGCAATGGAATAACTCCTGAATTGAGTTGAACTGGCTAATAAATATTAGCAACTGGTTGTATTTCAAGTATCTTTAAATTCTGTACTGCTTAGACGTGTGAAGATAAAACGTACCAAGGTTTGCTAAAAACTAAAGGTCAATAACATCAATGTCAATGCTTATATCAGAAAGTGAAATTTCTTTCAAAGATAGCTTCAATGAACATTTCTGGAGCTTAATAACTTCTGCTATGATCTATCGCTCAGTTATATCTAAAGTGTGTAGCACTGCTTTGTCATTAGCATATAAATTGAATGGTAATGTTTTCTGCTTCTTAGCATTGAATAATTGTTACTTATTTATCATCTTCTGCATCAGGGAGGTGATATAGATGGAAAACTAGATGATGGTGCTGCAAGTCTGATACTTGATACAAAACCATCAAAAGTCATAACTGATGAAAGAACTGTGAGTTGCAATATTGCTTTCTTGTAGTTGAATCTTTTCATGGTCATATAATAAATATAATATATCTAAAATTAATATCATAGTATGCAGCAATAACAGAATCCACTTTCCTCCATGTTGTTTTTTCCTCTTTCAGAAAAAGCTTGTGTGTACTAGAGATCTTAGCAGAAATCTTTTTTCTGCTGTTTAACCAATCTTTTACAGTCAAATTATTCTCATGTCAAGTTGTTTTGCTTCATATCAAGACACTTGCTACATTTTTTGTCCAGGTGCAAGTCAGATGTTCACTAGTTTACATGGATTTTGAGGGCCGTTCAGATGGACGATCTATTAAAAATATTCTGTCTCATGTGGCTCCCCTGAAGCTTGTATGGATCTCATTGGTGCTTTTTTTCCATACTGAATCAATAAATCTTAGTCAATATTTTATGTTTTCAAAATTCATTAGCTGTCTTCTGACATTTGTTCGTGATTAGCAAGCTTTCACTTTCATGTTACCTTATTTTTCTCCCTTTTTCATTTTTGTATAATACATGAGACAGAGAGTTAGTGCATTCAATGGTAACAAAAATTTGAAGTAGGATATATTAAATGTGTGTATATATGTTTTCTGTGGAAGGTTTTGGTGCATGGATCAGCTGAAGCCACGGAGCATCTGAAGCAACACTGCCTAAAGCATGTCTGCCCTCATGTTTATGCTCCCCAAATTGAAGAGACAATTGATGTCACTTCAGATTTGTGTGCTTATAAGGTATGATCATGCAAAAGTGCACGTTTCTTTGAATCAGCTTTCTTACATGTCAAAAATAACTATGCATTGTCTGTTGGAATACAGGTTCAACTATCTGAGAAGCTAATGAGCAATGTACTCTTCAAAAAGGTAGCATCATAATTTTAATATTATATAATATCTGAACTATGTCATATTTTGTACATGTCAGACATTCTTAATGTTGAAATTTAAATTGATTCCAGCTGGGAGAGTATGAAATAGCTTGGGTTGACGCTGAAGTAGGGAAAACAGAAAATGGAATGCTATCATTGCTCCCCCTTTCAGCTGTAGCTCCTCCACATAAATCCGTCCTTGTTGGTGATTTGAAATTAGCAGATTTCAAGCAGTTCCTCTCCAGCAAGGGCGTTCAGGTAATTCTACAGTTACTCACAACTTTGCACGAGTAATATCCTTGCATAATCATCTGGCAGACATGCTGCAAATTTGATTCTCTTGATAGTTGCCCTCCTTTCTGGACAACTGACCATTGTTTGGTCTATTAAAAACCAATGAAAATGCTGTTAGCATGTGCTCTGAAAGCCCAGACCTGGAAAGGAAATTAAAGAAATACCATATATCTTGTTTATAGATCATGACATATGATAATAAACCTTGATAGGTGGAATTTGCTGCCGGGGCTCTGCGTTGTGGTGAATATGTAACTGTACGGAAGGTTGGGGATGCAACTCAGAAGGTAAGTCAACTATAAAACAGTGCTTTTGCTCAACGTTTGTTCATTTTTGTGCAAATTTGACCAATTTTGGAACCGGACATATATTTGTTCTACATTTACTTTATATTGTTTATTTTCTGTAGGGTGGTGGTTCTGGTACTCAGCAGATTGTTATTGAAGGTCCTTTGTGTGAGGATTACTACAAAATCCGGGAATATCTCTATTCACAGTTTTATTTACTATAGATTTTGGTTGGACGCTGGTATTGGCCAATCTTCACATCTTCCTTCCCTTCCCTTCCCTTTCTTCCCTGTTGGGAGCCATAGATAGCACACAAAAAATTGAATTTGGTAGTAGCAGTAGTAGAGAATGTGAAGATGTTGTAATTTGTAAATGCATTGTTTCTGCGATAGAAGACCAAACAAGTTGAGTAGAGGAGACCCTTGCTAGATTACTTAATTGGATGTGGCTTGAATTTTACAAGAATGAAAATATGTGGAATCTGGGACACGGCATTCGATTTTCACAAAACGAGGTCTGCAATTTCAACTCCTGCTGTATCTGAACTTTGTAAATTTAAACATTCGAGCATTTGATACATGAGATGGAAGCTTCTACCCATCCACTGCCCGTTGCTTCAATAGATGTTATGCCTTTCATAATTTTTTCTTAAGGAAATTCTGAAAATATTGTGAAAACTGATGGTTAACATTTGTAATAAAAAGTAATTTACCAAATTTATTGTCAGTGAATGTAGGTTATTATTAAAAAGTTCTTGAAACAATAATAACTTATAAAAATTTAATTTTTCTATTATTATAAAAGTTGTAACACTTACCTTATTAAAATATATTACATAGTTTTTTTCACTTGTAAAAAATAGCATGAGGAGAAGTTTTATTTTTTTTTTATTTTAATTTAAATTGTGGATAGAATTTATATATTTATTTGTATTAATAATAAGTTATTTATTTAAATTATTTATTAATTTTTTTGTTATTAAATTATTAATTTAGTTTTTAATTTTTTGAATCATTAAATAATATTTTGATTTAATTTTTAATATTTAAATTATTTATTTATTTAAGTAATGTAATTTTAATATTATTGAAATGATTTTTAATTTAGAATTTAGTTGTATTTAAATATTTAATATTAAATTTAAAATTTAATAATATTTTAATATTTTGATGAGTTATATAATTTAAAATTTAAATAAATTTAATGACACATATTTTAATTTTTATATTATAAATCACTTATTATATAAATTATCTATTTTAAAAAATGTTTAATAATATTATATTCTTAGATCAAATTCATCAATATATTTCAATTTAAATTATTTCTGTCGAATAATTTAATTATAAATAAATAATTATATTTACATAAAAATAAAATACTTATTAATATGTGATTAATAATATCTAATTATGATTTAATAGATAATGTGTGTATAAAATTTTCACTCTTTAAAATTTTATATTATCTTTAAGTATTAAATATTAAATTTGCTATTTCATAGTTCCCTTTTTAAAATTTTTATCATTTTTTAGTACTTATCACAATTTTAATTTAAAATATTTTTAAAATTTTATAAAAAAAATTTAAAATATATTTTTGAAGATAATATATTTATTATAACAATACATAATTCTTATTAATTAAGTAATTAATTATTTTAATATAAAGTAATTAATTTAAATTTTTAAACAAAATAAGTTATAAATAAATTCACTTAAATATTAATATATTAAGAATATATTTTTGAAAAAATGAAAAAAAATTCAAATGATAAACTTAGCTATTTTGAAATATTAATGTAATAATTTTCTTAAATTAAAAAAATATAATATTTCCTCACAATTAATATAGATATAATTATACAAATTATATAATTATTAACCGTAAAATTATAATGATAATTTGTTTATATTTTAAGTACATTATAATTTGTATTATAAATTGCTATCAAATAAAATAATTAAAGTATATAAGCTAGTTTATTATAATTATATTCATGATATATCATTTATTATTTACTACAAATAAAACAATCTTACATTAACAATGCATTAATTTAGTCCAAATTATTATATTTTTTCCTTGGACGTCTGTGGAAATATAGACTCGGCGGAAAAATATTGCTTCCTGTAATCATTATCAATTACATCCAGATTATAGATTACTAAAATGATTAACTTTTTTTAGAAACATTCTAAGCTAGATGATACTTTTTTTTTTAATTGATATGAAAAATAATTTTATTGTTACAAACAAGTAATGTCACAATAAACACAAGAATAATAAAATTCTCTTACATTAATGAAAATGTTTTTTAACTCAGCTTTTAAGTAGTTGCAAATTTGTAGGGTTGAATACCGTGTATTTCACCTTGGATACTTCGGTTACAATCTAACAAATTGCTCCTTCAAATAAACTTACCCCAATATTTCACCTATAAAAGATAATGGCTTTGTTTCATCTTTGTGAAAATAATGATTAGTCTAATGTCTTCTTTTATACCATGTTTAGTAGGAAGAGGCAGGAGGGGAAGGAAATTTTATATCTTAACTTTTCCTTTGTTTGGAAGCTTTTATTAAGGAGGAAAAGAAAATAAAAATTTATGATTAATTTTTTGAAATCCTTCAATATTTTCAAATACTTTCTTTTTTATATTTCTTTAATCTAAGGGATTTTTGAAGTTTTCTAAACATTCAAATAAGAATTGAGAAATTATGACTTAATCATCCATTCTCTCTCCTTCTCTTATTCTCCATTCTCTTTTGTTGCTTTCTCTTCCCTTTCCTTCGTACCTCCCAAACGTGCTATTAGTTATAAATGGTTCACAAACAAGATTTTACACCTTGATCTTAGTTGACTTTCACACAAATGACATTTGGGTCACTATTAATTTGCTGCATGAATGACATGGGTGATGAGTTGAAATATCACATTAGCTTCTTACAAGATGCACGTATAGCATAACTTTAGATCAAATTGGTATAACTTAAAAAATAGGATAAAATCAGTTTCAAGGAAATAATGCAAGTGTAGGAGTGTAATTTTCTTTTTTTTTTTTTTTAAAGTAGGCTTTGCAGGTGACAAATTGGAATAACCCAGTGCCGTAAATCCATATTTACAGAAGATGGTCGACGAATATTCAAGAAAGTGAGTTCTTTAATCTAGAGAGAATTTCTTACCATTTGACCGGACTTGAAACCAATTTTTTTCACTACCGTCCTAAATTTAAAAGAATCTGATTAACCAAAAGCAAGATCAATCTATGAAGTATATACAGCCATTCCTCACTCCCCTGAGCTCTCATAGGAGCATCCAAAATTTGAAGCAATGTCATGAACCAAAAGCCTGATTATGTTGTTGCCTGATGATCTTGAAATATCAATGCACTCTTGCAGGTCTGCGTCACAGGCTATCAAAACCCATTCATGATCATCATCCAGGTACTTGATATCAAATGTACCCGCCTCTAGTTTCAATCTTTTGGCCACTTCTTCTTTCAGTTCCACAATACCACAGGTCAAAGAAATCCGAAACCTTATGATATCTTCTCTGTAAGTTGCCTTTACAGTAACACTCTTCATTTCTCTCCTAGCAGTGAGAGGTGTCACTGTGTTACCCACAGTATCTATGCATTCCTTGGGAGCCAAGTTAGAACATGGAGGATTAGTTCCACAAGCTTCTGGAACCCGATCCTCGAAAACAGCATCTGCCACAGAAGGGCACAAATTCCTCAAGTCTTTCGAACTACCAGCATCCTCTATTAGCATTCCTCCAAATGGCTCTTGAGGTTCTGTGGCCCCAACAAGTTCAGGAATTATGTATGCAGTTGGACAGTCCTGTTCATTAGTTAGCTGCAAACAGTGCAAAGTCAACTCTGGTGATCCCCCTATACCAACACATTGCCCGTTGGCGGATGCAATAAATATATCTTCTGCAGGAAAGCTTTCATTTAGGGGACTACCTTGGCATGAATCATGAGAAGTAGGATTCGTGCTGTCCTCACTCGAGCCAGTCCCTGCAGCAGACCTGGTTGGGCCTTTACCGAATTCCAGAGTGGACTTACCTTTGTCATGAAGAACTTTTTCCGGACCTTGTATTTTCCTTTGTACTAATTCATCTTTGACTCCGGCTTGTTTGTTTATCTCTCGCACTTCAGAGGCATCCAATTTATTTTCATTCATCTGAGGCTCTGATGGCCCAGTGCTTAATGGGGCTTGTTGGCTGAACGTGTTTGAAGTAGAAGGCTCCGGAAAGGAACCAACAGTAATTGGTAGTGCATTTGTCCTGAGAGAATTTAAACTAAATGCTCCTTCAGCACCTTGGACAGATTCAATAACATGCTTCAGCTTGGACAGGGATCGGTTGACCTTGTTGATCTTTCGAGATGGCCAACGGGATATTCCATGTTGCCTACAAATACGCTTCATTGTAGTAGGGCAAACTGGAAAGCAAGAATATACATAAGAGCAACACGCTAAAAATTATATCCTAAAAAAACAATTCTAAAAATATTTCTAATAATTGTATTTCAAATTGTTGACATACCGCCTAGGCTTTTTGCTGCATCTTTAAGACTCCCAGCAAAATATTGTTGTAAAACTTCGAGACTTATTGATTTCTCAGTTTTTCCACGTTTTCTCTCTGACGGTCTTCTTACTTTTGTAGTCTCTAAGGAAGAGATTGGATCAATGCTTCCACCTGCTTCATCAGCAAGAGTCCCTCCACTATTTACGCAGTCAAGGTACATCATCATTTGCTGTTCTGATGAATCTATTGGCGCCATCTCCCCCGGATTTGGCAAGGTGTCAGGCTCAGGTGGTGATTTAGTATATTGAGTTATTGGAATAAATTCAAGCCTTGAGTAAACTTTTTCATTTGTTGCTTCAATGATTTCAATGGAAACATTTGCCTCAAATTCAGAACCGGCTGCAATCTTGAGACTCTGGAAATGCTCTTTCATTGTGGCCAATATGGATCCCAACAAAGTTTTCTGCTCATAAAAGTCTGTCATTTCTGGAGGCAGAAAAAATTCTAATATATAATCATCACTTCCTGTATGAATGCTTCGTAAACAGATTGCAAAGCAGCTAGTTAACCCAAACATGAGTGTATAATGTACCAAGGGATACTCAGTTTTGCAAAACTGGGTAATGTTTCCACAGAAGCACATGTTATGGGACAGAAACGCCCTCCCAGCAACCCCTTGACCTTGTTGTAAGTGATGCTCAACACAGGCATCACGGAAACCCCAAATATGAGCGTCTATGATATAAAATGCTACATCAGTTGTAGACATGCAAACTTGCCCCATGCAACTACCATCAAAGCTTGAGCAACTCTTCTTCAGACCACCGCCGTTGGCTAGAACACTTCGATGCCTGCAAGGAACCCATGTTTGGGCCAGAGGTAACTTATGAGTTTCACATGCAACTGTCAGTGTCTCCAATATCTCTGTTAATGCATTCTGGCGGCCTTCATTACAAATCTGGTTTAAAAGCATTGCCAATTTATATCTGTGAGTACAGAGGAGTGAGGTATAGAACACCAGGCATATCTAGCGATTAGAATATACATCAGACAGTCAAGAATTAGTTAAAAATCACCTGTATGTTTGGATGGTCCAAAACTTCTGAACTCCTCAAATTTACTGCCTGCAGGAAAGTTGACAGCTGGTGACTAAGGAATCTTGGAAAATGTTTAAAATCAACTAATTTTTCCAAATCAATCATGATAAAATTAAAAGCATCACATAGTCTTCACTGAACATGGACACAGCACTCAACTTAATATAAAAAGAAAAAGTAAAAAAAAAAAAAAAACAACCTCAAGAGCTTTGCAGACTTTGTCAACTTCATGGGCATAGGTAACTGTCTGTGAAGTCATAATCAGCTCAAGCACACCAATGCATGATTGACCTGAAGGTTCAAAGACAGGCAAAGCCAGGGTTCCACGAACATTGTAATTTTGTGCATGATCTCT
Organism: Saraca asoca; assembly: GCA_026873985.1. Classification (NCBI taxonomy): domain Eukaryota; kingdom Viridiplantae; phylum Streptophyta; class Magnoliopsida; order Fabales; family Fabaceae; genus Saraca; species Saraca asoca. The sequence goes on from JANHAO010014479.1 coordinate 14,556, forward strand.
ACGTGGATACTCCTTACAAGAATAGTACTGAACATTGGGAGTCCATTCTGGTAACTGCTGCCGAAAAACGCGACCTGGAAGTCCAACAATTCCCTCATTGTCCCCGTCCACAGAAAACATGTACATCAGCGAAACCGTTCTATACTGATAGAGTCCATTACTATGTGGGTCAAGAACAAAGGGTTGCCCAGAAGTTGTAAGAACATACTTATTTCCATTCCTAACAGGTGCCCAAACCTGAGCCAGAACATTCTCTCCGGTAAGTTCTTTTAAGTAGCGAAGTGCTTGTGTCATCCTTTCCTTGATTAAACAATACCCATCTGGATTATCTAAGGGTGGAAAGAGTTTTCCGCTCTCATCATTTTCCGTTGGCTCTTCAGTTACCGAATTTGGATTGCCTGGAAATAGCAGCTAAACAGTGAGAAGAATCTAAGAATTAACAACAGATGGCATTGGATTGGCCCATGAAAACTTTACGGTAGTGGCACAACACCTTTGAACTCAACACCTATATACTTGGAACTTCTAAATCTCTAAATACTTCAGCCATTGAAATTTCATCATGAAAATACAGGCAATGGTTGAAAGGCAAATGAAGCTGGAATAATAGACAAAATTCCAAATTGTAGACATTAGTCTGCAAGACTGCCAACATGACCAGTAGTCAACACAAGCAGCCATAAGGTTTAGACTTTAGTTAATTGGTTTATAAAAGAAGACAAAAAAATTCAA
>JANHAO010014480.1:0-15297 GCA_026873985.1 Saraca asoca
AGTATGCAATGCACGATGAATGCAACATAAGATGAATAATCAACCTTTTATATCCAAATCCATAGAATGTATAGTCGTGGATGCAGTAGGGTCCAATCAAATTGGCCCTAGGGCACCCATCTACACTAACATGTAGTATTAAAAATTGCTTCCAATTGATTGTTGAATTTTGTGTTTAGAAGCTCACTAGGAATATCAACTTCATCTTTTCTATAATTAGGTTCAACTGGTTTTTCGTCACTAACTTTAAGGATCCAATTAACAAAGTCCTTCAATTGTTTAGTGTCTATACTTGATGGATTTGATTACAACCTCATGTTCTTAGTTAACGTTAGAACCCAACAATGTTATCACAAAGAGGAAGAGTTGATTGTTGCAAGGACTATGTCAAATGTGTTTCCTCCGGGAATAACGACCAAGATTTGTCCAAAGTCTCCTTAAAAAATAATGCATTTACTTCTAAAAGGCAATTATAAAATGTTAGGAATATCTAGATGCATAATGTCTCTTAGAGTTCAATCAACAGCTTCAAAACAATGCTTATAAATCATAGGTGCCTCATCCCATATAATGAGTTTACATCTTTGTAAAAATTCTGAAAGATCATTGCCTTGTTAAGTATTGTAGGTATAATCCTCAATTATATTAAGTGAAATTCGAAATTGAAAGTGTGTAGTCTTCCCATTAGGCAATAGTAAAGATGTTATACGACTTTACGTAATAGTCAAAATAATGTTGCTTTTAGAGCACAAATCAGAAGTTAAAGCCCTTTATAAAAATGTTTTGCTAGTGCCACCATAGCCATAGATGAAGACTATACCATCTTGATTGGAAATTATAGAATTCATGATTATATCAAAAATTTCTTTCTGCTCTTCAGTCATTGTGCTCATTAGTTTGTTGAATTTTGTATGCAAAGAAGCTCTATCATAATTTAATTCTTCTGAGATCAATCTATTTTGCTAGTTTGTTGAATCTAATTATTATGGCATTGTCATTGTGTCACGCCCCAATCCACGAAACCTAACTGGCGTAGAAGGTCACCATCAGGTTACCTCTTCCATCAGGAAACCCCCTACAAGCCTTACAATACAAATAATATACCAATAACTCACTATTTTATCAATCCATGACAAAATATTTATATATTAAATTTTAGTAAAAATCTAACAGAGTTTCCTCTATTTTTTAGACACCTGGCCTCAAGGCCTATGCAACATCATATGGGCTACATGTCCATCACACCCTATATAACAACATAACAATATGCAATAGCCTAAACTATATAATTTACATCCTACATGGCATCCAGCAATCATACACAATACATGCATATACAATCCTACCATCTACCATTTACTTTCCACTATTATATACCTTAAATCTCCGCTGGGTGTGATCCACTTGGTCAGTAAGTAGATCTTGAGTCAGAATGGTGTGGGCAAATAATAGAAATATCTTTCGACTTTGAAAAACATGGAAATGAAGGAGTGACTTTCATAGAAACTCAGTTAGTAAACAATCCCATAATCACCCAAAATCCCATTTAAAAATCATGTTCAAAAGTATGTATATATATATAAATATAGAATATAGCTGTGAAGATATGCTTACCCGTTTTACAGCCATAATTTTAGTATACATTTGAAAACTACTATTCAGCAAGAAAATAAAATAATTGAAAACATGATATTCAACAACATAATAATAAGTATCAAAATATACTACCATGGAAATTACATTCAACTAGATTTCCAAAGAATAAATTTAAAATGGCAACCATAAACATAATTCCTATCATAAGCCATCCAACATGTTTGCTGGAAGCTCATGAATTTCCTGTCATAAGTCATCCTACACATTTGTCGGATGCTCATGAACATATACATCCCTACATTCCTCCATCCTTATTACTCCCCACCGACTATTCACAAGTGCACTTGAGGGTTATCAATAAATTCTTCAATGGGTCTAGTATCTCAATCAATTAGTTTAACACATCAGGTAGCATAAATCTCAAAACAACAACATTTTTATATCACAATATATAAAAGTCCTGGTTCGGATAAGCAATGTTTATCAAACATACATCAACTTGCTATAGCATTTTCATATCCATTTATCACATAGAAAAATAGAATCGATGATTCCAATAATAACATAAGGCAAAATGAAAATGCATAATTTTATCACAGCAAAACATTTCAGATACTTATATAACATATAAATATACTTTTGAAACCACTTTAGTATATATAGGAAAGTTCTATTATTTAAAAGGATTAATAATATTTCATGTAATAAAATTATTTTATATTTACACATGGGATCATTAAGTGAAGAGGATTGTCCACTCACCTTGATAATATCTAGCTAACTTCAAATGAAATTGTTTTGAACTGCTACTTTCCCTAATTAGTTTATCAAACCCTAGTTGTCAAGTTCTCGTAGCTCCATAACGGATTTTCTGTTTCATAACAAATATTATAGTTTGCAACATTTAAATTTTATTTAAGATAATTTCACAAAAATGAAATTCAATTTTTTTTTTTGGAAAGAAGCAGTACCTATTACTCTGTAGCTGGTTAGGGTTTGTGGGTTGGCTGATGGGTACAACATAAAAACAAGTTGAGACTACTAGCTATTGAAAGAAGATTGTGACGGAGCTATCACCAATGACATGGCGATGACAGCAATCAAAAAGAGCCAAACTATAGTTGTACAGTATCAGTAAAATAGGGAAAGCTAGCTAAAAGAAACGAGATGGTTGTTGTCAATGATGAGGTTGAACCGGTCCATCGCTCATAATGATGTCGGCGAGCTAATTAGACAGAACAAGGATTAACTTGTTGGAGGCTGATCGAGAAGGAGGGATCCCCGTGAAGCAGGATGGTGACTATGCAGCTAGGCGGCTGGTGTTGTATGGTGGCACACGACAAAACTCAAGCAACCTTGCCAACCATAGGTTTTGTTGAAAGCAGAAAATGGCCGAACAGGAAAACCCTCTAATAGAGTAGTACAACTCTATCCCAGCCTTCACTCCAACCATGTTAATAGACGGATAGTGTTACCGACAAAGAGAGGAGACCAGTAACAAGCTGATCAGAATGCTGGGAGCTATTGATGCGTCTGAGCTGAGTAGCATACCAGAAAGATGATGAAGCAGCTATAACAAATGAAGTAGCTGAGCTGAGAAAGAAGAAAAAGAAACTAGATCGCCATAGGAAGTAGCTGGAGATGAAGAACGAAGACGTTCGATGGTGGGAAAGAGCTCTGGGGTCCCAAGAGCTTTCTGGAAAAAGAAAGAGACTGAACACTGAGGGAGAAAGGGTTAGCGTAGGAAATTTAAAACAAAAATAAAATAAAATGGAGAGATTCACGCTTTGGCCCCAACGAAAATTCAACATCCTCACTAAAGTCCTCCTGAGAAAATGAAAAATTACACTATAACCACAATAGAATTTTGAAAATTTTCATATTAGTCCACTGGTTTTTTTTTCCTACTGAGGTGTTACACATTGGGAAATAGTCTTTCAAAATTTTTCCATCACTTCACAATAGCTTGTCTATTTTCACTAAAGAAAACATATTTTAATGTTCATTAGGTAGAATTAGAGCTATAAATGAGAAAATTAAAGTATTAGTTCAAGTTATTGCATTAAAGAGTATGCTAAATACTAGCAACAATTTAGATTTAAAACCTAAAAGTAATATTTTAATATCTATGAAAAAATACCAAGTGATATTGTGATAGCAATAAATAATGAGCCAATACTAAATATACAAATTTTTATAATTGGTCCTATCATGAGTTATAAAATAATTGACTTGTCACGTTATTATAATCGTATACTACTATAACTATAATTCTAATATTACACATTTGGTGCATTGTTACCTATACTAAGTAGTGCATAACCTTTGCAAGAGAGACATTTAACAAAAAAAAAAAATTAATGCCAAGTATTTTATTTTTGTTGCATGTTTAGCACAATATATAATTTTAAACTATTAGGACAACATAATAGGGCAATAGAAACACCCATTTTCCCTTACATAATATATGCATACAATAATAAAGAAAATAGAATATTCTTATAGTAAGATAGACTTTCAAAACTTGGTTAAAACATCAAATTATATGAGACAACTTAAGAGGAGTGATTTTTATCTTCTAAATGCATACTTCTTCATTGTAAGTATTGGATGTCTTTAGATACAATCTACCAAGTTTCCTATCATACATGTTCAAGTTGACATATGATATTTCACAACAACATGGTAGCAAAAAGTCTCCTTAAAAAAGGTTTACTACCTCACAAAGAGATCTCCTTAATGGCTTCAATGAATTCTTTGTCCTTATTAAGCAAACCGAAGGAACTCCATGCCTATTTAAAAGTTTTATGAAAGACACCATTGATTGTAAGAATATCTTTATATGAAGTTGCACCTCTAACCTTTATAGACAAATTTCATTGGGAATTCTGCATAAGTTAGCTCCTTAGCCTCTCGTTATATTTTATTCGCTTTCATCTAAGTCATGAACATACTTTGTGTAACAATAGGTCTACTCATAACTTTATAAAAATTTGCATCATATTCATAATAGACAAATTACTCATTTGGAAGGTAAAAGTGCAGCCTCTCCACTGGTGGCCATCTAGAATGGATATCATACCTAAAAATTCGCCATAATGCTCCATAAGGTGAGATATATCTATAGTTGTAATATAATTTGATCTTATTAACTTTTTTGCTATTTTCATTTTGGTTAGCAGTTTGATAGAGGGCAATAGCAATTCAATCATGATTATTATTAATATATTTGAAAAATTACTTATAGATCTTGACTGATTACATGATTTAACATTCATATGAGCTTGATACTTCAATCGTAAATGAGGATTATAAAGAATAACATAATGATTGTCAAGAGGGACTCCACTCTTTATTATTATCCTTCCATCATCTCTATAAATTGGGTAGCATCTTCATTAATAGTAGTGGAAGATATAAATTTCTTCGAGAGGAATTTTGAACATTTTTTATTCTTCATGCAAGGTGATTTTGAATTTGCTAGGCCATGAGGTCCATGCATCATGAAATTTGAGATAGCGTTATATAATTCAAGTTGGGCTTCTTTATCCAAAATTTTAGCATAAATGATTTTGTTAATAGCAGCAAGTGATGGGAATTTATTCCATGGTTTAAAAAATACAAGGATGTGAACATATGGCAATTCTCTCTTTTGAAACTCAACAATATAAACAATTGAAAGTATCACAAATGAAAAATAAAGACATTATGAGGATTGTTCCCATCAGCATATGTATCACATAATAAATAAAGAAACACCATATGGTAGACAAAAATTACACAATTAATATATGATTGTATAATTGCTTTATATGTTCCAAAGAAAATGTCTTCTTTAAGATCTCTATGAGATAGTTAACCTTGACATTAAAAACTCTAGATAAGAGCTAGGGACAATCTTGTAGGTGAAGTCAATGTCTTATAACAAATAGAGTAATCTCAAGCTAGTTTGGGTTACAAGTGAAAGTAAGGAACAAATATGGATATCCTATCCAATTAGACCTGGACATTGCATCATGGTAGTTATAGATCATATACCTTGGACCATCGACGAAGGATGATGGTAGAATTACACACTTCCCATGTGAAGATCCCTCACGTTCACTTCTAACGATTACATCTTCTAATCCAATATGTAAATTAACCTTTAATTTCTTTTGATTGAATCTAAAGTAAGATAATTATTGTGCTTCAATAATTTTATATCTATTAATAATGAATTGCTGTAAGAGTCTTCTTGAGTATAAAACAATAGAATTTTGAATTTGCCTAAACTGCAGTAAGTATGTAAAGTATTCCCTTGTTGAAACTTTACACTTCCTTCTTGTTAGAAAAACAATGGAATTGGTTTGATAAATATTTTCTGTATATCCATCTTAATCAATCACAAATAGTAATGGATACTGTAATGGAAGATACAAAGGATGTAGTTCATAAATTCATTGTAATTCGCCACATGAAGTTTGAACTATAATGTCTTTATCCTTACTAAGATCTTCAATGTCACCAACAATTATAGTAGCCACTTCTGACTGAGAAGGTAAGTTATATATGTGTAAATCCTGTCCCCTTTTTCATATTAATCTTAACTTTAACTCTTGAGTATTTTCAAACTAAAGTAAGTCTCAAACCATTCTAAATTTCTGAGCAAGAAGGTTGAACTCATCCAACATCCTTTTTAGATTCTCTATAATAAAATGATAAATTCCTTTTTGGCTACCATTAGAACTACATTTAAAAAATATATATTAACAAATAAGATTAATAATATAAAATATATAGGATGTATACTAAAACAAGATCTAAAAGAATACCTCAGCATGGATCCTATTCTTGACTTCATCGTCGGTATCATAGACATGAAGCCATGCAAATTTAAGAATTCCAACATCAGGAGGTAGAAGACTACGAATTCTATGATGATTTTGACCATTCAACCTAAATACGTAGGATGCACTGCCAGAGTTGATTGATTTATCAATTCTACCTTCCATCGAGGTGAATGTAAACATCATATTGTATGTTCAAATATTTTCTCTAAAGTTTTTGGTCATTCTTGATTCATTATCAAATATGAGGGACTTAAGATATTTTAATGGTACAGATAGGTCATTTAATTTAATCTTTCCCATATCGCAATAAAGAGAAAATCTCATATTTGTACAACTTTTGAATTCCTTAAGTTATTCATCAAACCACATCAAAGCACTACAAAAGTTACATAAATATTAAGGGTTGCCAATGTCCAAACATGCTAAAAATTTAATTGCCATTGTTATTAAAAATGGAAGAAAAATGAGTAACGGTATTATAAATTAACAAAAAAAAAAGATAATGAAATAAAAATTTATACAATCAACTTCTAAAGATGAGTCATCTTCAATAGCATCCTCGTCTATAAATGAAAACGAAGTTAGCATCTCAAATGATAACAATTATATTCAAACTGACCACTATCATAGGATTCATTACCATCAAACTCATTATCTACAACATCAATGTCACACAAATGATAGCTTATAAGTTAAAAAAAGTGACTATAAATCAATTCTAATTTCAAATGAAAGGTACTGCCATCAATTAAGGAATAACTTGTTTCAATTTGGGACCCATAAACTATGTCATTGGAAATAACAAAGCTTCCAAGTTGGATTGGGTTTCTTAGAGATGGAATACTTGAGCATGAATATTTAGAAGATATAATTGTGCACTGGAACTATATAAACGATTCCCTCCTAAGCTATTCAATGATTGCCTGCGTGTGAATTTAATGTCATCATCAATGCCCTTTGCTCAATAGGAACGATAATATCTTAATATAAATATTCTCATATTTTCATAAAGTATAACAATAAATAAATATATATTATAAAACTACTATAATTAATAAAAAAATTACTCTAATATTATCATATATTATTAGGATGAATAATAAAAAAAATAGTTATACTAAGGTATTTGAACAATAAATAATATCTAGAAACATGTAACATACTTTTTGCATCTTTTGTAATTAAAATTAATTAATTATAAGTATAAATGTTTATTTGAGATATTTTGAAGTCATCACATCACCTTACTAATTAGTTTAATTAAGCAGTGAACAAATTATATTATTTAAGTAAATAATTCTAAGTTGAAATATTAATTGTAAATTTATTTGAATAATTAATATTTCCTTACTAATTTATTATTACAATGTGACATTAAAGTTAAAAAATAAATTCTAATGGGGTATTTAATCAATTAATCTTTACTATAATTATAATCAAAATTTATAAAAATTTATACAAATATATTAAGGAAAAAACTTATACATATCAATTTTTTCTTCTAATTAACACTGTTAATTGAGAAAAGAGGCTAAAAAATATATTTGTTTCATTTTGATACTCATAAAATATGTTATTGAAAAGGGTATGCCTTCTAGGTTGTATTGGGTTCCATGATGGTAGCCCAATTGAACTTGGTTTATTAGGAAGGCATGATTTTTTATTTTATTCAAAAAACTGATTCCTTCCAAGTCTAGTCAATGTGTTGCCTGCATTAATATAAACAAGAGTTCTAAATATCATAAGGATTTTTTTCTAAAAAATAAAAGGTGGACAATTAGAATTATATAATTAAGTAAGTGATAAGGATACCTTCATTTTGTATAGAATTGAACTTTCTTAATAAATTTTGTCCAAGACTAATTGTCACACATAGTAGGTGTCGTCTTCCAAATTTTATTTTTGATGATGACTTTCCATGTAATTCTGCAATGATGTCAATTGATGGTGTTGCAGGCATTATAAATTCTAATGAGCTATTTGAAGCTGTAAAGTGCATGAGAAATTAAACTATTGATAAGAAATATGAATTTGATAAATTTGTTTTCATAATTTTAAAATATTAATTTTTATCTTCTACAAACTTAAAATTGAAACAATTTTTGTTAGTATCAAAAATTCAATTTTGGTTCAAAAGCATACTACACTAATATTATGTGTTTCAGTCTAAATTTTATATGCTCTAATTTTGTTTCAAAACAAACTAAACTAATATTATGTGTTCCAATCTAAATCTTGTTAAGGAACCTATATTCAACATTTTTTTTAATTAGAAAACTAAACTAAACCAAATTGTAAATTATAGGAGACCAAATCTATGTCTAAATAAACCAATTCATCGATAATATAAGGAATCTTTAATTAATTTTCCAGCAAAGCTTACCAAGTATTATCATCACATTTCTCCTGTATGTGTATGTGTGTGTCTCATTCTGGTAAATTAGTAGTTTTCATTCTCATGTTTAGTACTTCGGTTACAATATGCATTCTGATAAACCAATTCAATTTTATAGTAGTTGGTATCGAATAAATGCAACATGATACATCTCTTCAAGTATCAACACATTTATGAGTACAAACTAAAATGCTTTCATTATGAATTTAGTGGAAGTCAAACAAATTTATATTAATTGTTAGAGAGCCCAACATAGGAATCTTAAAAACACGTGAGAGAAGAATTATTGGTTGCATATCATTTGAGCTCACAATTTGAATTTTCTCTTTGGAACTCTCTTATTGGTTGGAGTTAATCATGCAGCAGCAAGTGTTCCATTTACGCCACTGAATTGAATTTGGATGCCTATTATTACACATGAAAAAGTAAAAAGATAAAATATTGTAAGGATTTATCACTTATATGCAACAAGTGATTAAGATTAATTATTCATGTGCACTTACTTGATGGACTCTAAGTATAGTTTATTATTTTTGAAAATGGTAATCTAATGTAATTTATACATTTCCCTTGTGAAGATGATATTCCTCCCATACTTATATTTAGATTCCCTCCAACAAGATTTATGAGATATGTTGATTAATTCTACAAAATAAGATGTTATTTATGTCAAACCTCAAACTGAAAAGAGCTCAGTAATCTTTTAGATTTATAAAATTGGCCAAAATGAATATATTGAAGCCTTCTTTATAGCCAAAGTTAAATGATTTTTTCTATTCAGTGATTTTGGTCAATACCCTATTAGAAGAATTGGTAGCAGATAAAATTATTATTACATTTCATATGAAACAATTACCTATATATGAAGCTTGGGCGATATTGAATGACCCTACAAGCAAAGAAGTATTATAAGTAAATTGAAACAATCTCAATTCATAAAAGAGAAATAAACGATAAAAATAAATGCTAGCCTTTGGCACAAGAGTAAGTGTTTTGCATTTTACTCATTCTTGATAGCCTCATTTGCAACCATGTTTGTTTGCTTTTCTTTGTCATTGGAGCTCACACTTGCTTTTCATTATTTTTATGTTAAGAAGTTTAAAAAAAAAATAAAAACTTAGATAATATTATCATAAAGTATCCATCTTTTAAAATGTGTAAAAAGATTGTACTATTCAAATGCAATAAAGATATAATGAAGTCCTTAATAATAACATATGTAACATTGTTAGAGTGAGAGTTGCTTTATTATAAACAAAAACTACATTATTAACTTTGTACAAAATATATTATTAACTTTGTACAAAATATACTAAAAAATGCCATTAAAGAAAGATAAAAATATTAACAAATTAAAAACTATATAAAGACAAGGAAAGGTTACACAATAAATACCATTGTTTGCACTTTAAATATTCAAAGATAATCACTACTTTCATGCATCAAAATTTTGACCAATAAGCACTAGTTCAAGATTTTAAAACTATAATCATATGTTTTTACCAGGAAGAAAGAAAACCCACTTGTTTAAAAGCAATCCACGCAAAAGACAAAAAGAAGTCCATAATTGTATGATTCAAAGCTCTAAGGCTATGAATATATGTACACACAGATATATAACAAATTCTCAATTTTAGGAGTTATCCTAATTTATTTTTACATAACTCAAATTTTATACAAACTCTTAGTTTATCTATAATCTATAAAAATTTATTTGAGAAAAATAAACACTTAATTTATCTTTACATAATCCATACTTAATACAAACCCTTGACTTATCTCCAATAATTAATTACAATTTTTGGCTTATCTTTAATAGGGATAAATGATAGTGAAAAGAAATAATAGGGATAGCCTCCAAACTATTGACTTATCTCTGTCAATTTAATTACGATTCTTGACTTATCTTAAGTGATAGCAAAGAGAAGTAATAGATAGTCTCTAAACTCTTGGCCTATCTCTAATAATTTAATTTCCAATTATTAGAATATCTGAAATCTCTAATATTTTTTATGTATTCTTCCAAATATAATCCTAACTCTTGACTTAATTTGTTGTATATATAAAAATGGCCTCGCGAGGATAAGTTCCCGATCGCAACAGAGACCAAGTTCCTCTTTTCGATAGGAGGCCCATGGCAAGCTTCACGTCGCCCATCAGAAAGCGGCAACAGCGAAGGTGCTCCTAACACCAGCCCTACCTCGCTCGTCGTAACACAACGACGCTGCGAGGGGACTCTAGTGCATCCCGCGAAGCAGCCTCCCTTGCGGGGGATGGTTCAACGAAGAAATCATAAGACCAGACCGTCGAGTGATTAATTACTCCGCTCAAGCTCACTTTCTCACTACAACGACATCCAGCTCACTACAGCAGAACCTGCGACGCCTCCAAGCCATAAAACCCGAGCTCAGGATGCCGAGCAGCAGACACAAGTCTACCACCAGCCTAGGGGCACCATTCAGCAGCCTACTCTCTACAGTAGCCGAATTGTAACCCCTTTTGTTGTCTTGTCTTATTTATAGTTTGATGTAACACCACTATAGTTGGTAATTAATGCATGTAACCCCCTCCTTCCTCTATAAATAGGGTTACATTGTTAGAAAAAGGAGAGGACAATCTTGTAAGCAAAAACTTTGCAAATTACTTTATATCAATAAAATCTCTGCCGTGGATATAGGGTCCGGTACCGTCCGAATTTGGCTGAACCACATTAAGCCCGGTGTTTTCCCCCCTCCGCTCTTCCCTTTGCCTCCGTCTCACTTTGATGTTCCACTATATCTGAACTGGACATAGGCTAGAGATCCCGTAAGAATCCCCCCGTTGGCCAGAGTTTGGAGTACCACCAAAATCTGATGTCAACATTTTGGCACCGTCTGTAAGGATCTCATCTATTCTGATTCATTCCTGCTGCAATGACCAAGGGAAGAGTCACCAGAGCCTCAAATATGAGCCCCCATCCTTCGGATGGCCATGTGTCGACAATAGACTCGTCTACTGCTCCTGTCATCAGAGCAGCTGTTGGCATCCCTCCAACCAGATCGGTGCAACCGGTTCTCGTCGCTGATGGTGTTGACGGACCACGGACCTGACTCCAATGTCAGGAGAAACTTGAGCATATGATGGGAGAACTGAGTAAAGTAATCACGTCATTGGCACAAAATATGCAGAAACAAGTTGAAACCCAACGCCCGGGCCATCCAAACCAGGGCAGTACCCCAGTTCGTTGCTCACGGGAGCAGACCCCGAGTTATGACCCTCGAAACATTGGAGACCAAAGTGTCCAGCAGTCGCTCAGCCTACCCTTCGAGGAATAGGACTTGTTAGTTAGGGAACTGTTTTAGAAGATGGCTCAATTAGAAGAACACCTCTGAGCCTCAGATGATCGATCTCGTTGCGAAGAGCGATCGCCACTTTCTGAGGAGATCGAAGCTCGAGCTCTCCCCCTCAAATTTAGAGTCCCCATGATCCCGTTATATAATGGGAATTCTGACCCATATGACCATCTGGACGCGTTTAATGTTAAGATGGATCTACAGACAGTCGATCCCTTTATTAAGTGTCGGGTTTTCCCAGTCACATTGGGAGGTGTGCCTCAGACTTGGTTCAGAAGTCTCCCGAATCACTCAATTGATAGTTGGGAAGACTGTCAACAAAAATTAATCAGCCAGTACCAGGCACTGAAGAGGCAGCTCGTCCCCCTTGTCACCTCGTTATGGTCTTTCAATGTAAACAAGAATCGCTAAAGGACTATATTGTTAGATTCAGACTTGAAGCTAATTCGGTGGAGAATCCGTCCGAAGAAACCATGCTAGCCACCATCTCCGCGGGACTTCGCGAAGATGGAAAGCTCTACAAGAATCTGTATAAATCCCCGATGAAGGACCTCACCAAGTTTTACGAATGGGCTGTCAAGCAGATCAAATGGGAGGAGACCTTCGACTCTAAAAAGTCTGATAAGAAGGATGAAAAGGCCAACTTCTCTCACGGTAAATGGAGGAAAGACGTGGATCAAGGTGACCCTTCTACCGAGCGAATAACCAACAAGCCTAAAAAGCCCAAGGGTGGATAACCCCAATATCCTGATCGCTATGAACAATTCAGCATCCTGTCAGATTCTCAGGATAGGATCTTCATGACAGAAAGGGACAAGGAAGATTTCGGGGTACCTCCGCCCTCTAATATCCCTTACAGATGGAGAAACCAGGAAGAGTTTTGTGCCTTTCACAACGAGGCTGGTCACGACACATCAAATTGTCGGGCCCTCAGGGAGGCAATCGAAGATTTAATCAGAAAGGGACGCTTAAAAGAATACGTGGTGCGACCCTCGAGACAGCACCCCCAACCATCTCAACACAATGCCAACAAGGGATTGGGGGGCTGGATCCAAATTATACACTGACGTTGTATTTTTTTAAAAAAATTTGGGGTAAATGTAAATATGACTATTTTGTTAAAAGCTATTTGCTAATCTGCATGATGACAGTTTCTTCTTCCTCGCCTTTAAGTATTTACAAGATCGCAGCTCTCGTGCAGCCAATCTCCCAGAACTTCGCGAAGGATTTCTCTGCCAACTATGACCTTTGGTCTAGTTGAGGGCCCCCGGAGCTCGTTCCGAAGAAGAATTGATGGACATTTATCCAACGTAGCTTTGGGCTCGCTGAGACGTGAAGACGTTCAAAATAAACTCATTTATCAAGCGTAGCTTTGGGCTCACTGAGACATGGAGATGTTCAAAATAAACTCATTTATCCAGCGTAGCTTTGGGCTCGCTAAGACGTGGAGACGTTCAAAATAAACTCACTTAACCAGTTGAGCTACGGGCTCACTGAGACGTGGAGACGTTCAAAATAAACTCATTTATCCAGTGTAGCTTTGGGCTCGCTGAGACATGGAGACGTTCAAAATAAACTCACTTAACCAGTTGAGCTACGGGCTCACTGAGGTGCAGAGGCACTAAAAAACACTCGACGCCAGCATAACTCTCACTGAAGCGTAAAGAATTGACAAATCAATTATTCTCTCAGGACAACAGGATCTCGCAGCTCCCATACGACCTTTCTCTTGCATTCACAATAAATTAAGCAGTCATAAAAATAAGACACAATCGATTGGCAAAAACAGAAGCTTCATTAATTATTAGAAGTTTACATATGATGATGCGTAGAGCATCCGATTACAAGTATTTGAAAGAAGGAAAGACTCATGCAGTAGAAGGCTTCGTCCAAACAAGACAAAATTATATCAAAGAAAGAAGCACAAAAATAATGGCAAAAAGCTCTACGACCCGGCACGACCATTCCGGCTAGAACGGAAGGATGGATACCGACCTCGCACCTACAGGAAGGACGTCAACTCCCAGTTCCTCCTGCTTATTCCCTCTGGCACGACTCCCCAAGCCAAGCCAAGGGCAAATCAAAAAGTCGTAGCCACCTGGCCAGGGTGCTGCTCCACTAGCAGCAGCCGGAGGAGGTGGCCCGAAGTCAGCATAAGATCTCGCAGGAGCACGTCTACCGAATCCTACAGTGGAGCCACATGCAACGGGCTATCCATGTCTCCTGTCACTCTGCAACATGCCATCCATGTCTCACTAAGCTTCGTTGGGAGCCAAGACACCTAGATAACAATGGTTCTTCAGTCTCCTTCATCAAAGTTTTTCTGGGATGAAAGGAAAGAATGTCCCAAGCTATAAATAGACCCGCTCAAGCCTTTGAAGAATCCAGAGAAAATCTAGCTTAATTTTCATCCAACGGGTCAAAACGAACGACAATGCCATGCCAACAGCCAAAAATGGCAAACAGGAGAAAGCATGGCCTAAGGTAGGATGGGAAGACATATGACAAGACATCTCAGTCAAAAAAGGACACTGGCTGTAGATACGAATCAAGCCTCGAAAACTTGCAACTCCCGGTCTGCTAAACAAACCGAGAGTTGGGGGGCTTATGTTGTATATATAAAAATGGCCTCACGAGGATAAGTTCCCGATCACAATAGAGACCAAGTTCCTCTCTTCGACAGGAGGCCCACGGTAAGCTTTACCTCGCCCATTAGAAAGCGGCAACAGCGAAGATGCTCCTAACACCGGCCCTGCCTCGCTCGTCGTAACACAACGACGCTGCGAGGGGACTCTGGTGCATCTCACGAAGCAACCTCCCTCGCGGGGGATGGTTCAATGAAGAAATCATAAGACCAGATTGTCGAGTGATCAATTACTCTGCTCAAGCTCGCTTTCTTGCTACAATGATATCCAACTCGCTACAGCAGAACCTGCGACGCCTCCAAGCCATAAAACCCCAGCTCAAGATGCCAAGCAACAGACACAAGTCTACCACCAACCTAGGGGCACCATTCAACAGCCTACTGATAACACAAGATTTAACACATGTATTTGCCCTCATGCTTAGTATTTTAAGAGCTAAAATGTCATGTTTCTAGTTGAGTTTAGATGCATTTTGTGTTTGGTGTCAATTGGCTCAT